>JAVSCE010019493.1:0-32376 GCA_032199065.1 Smutsia gigantea
AAAGATACTATTAACAGAATAGAACCCCATGAGATGGGAGAAAATGTTTGTAAAGCATATGTCTGATAGGGGATTAACATCCAGAATACATAGAGAACTCCCAACATTCATCAATATAAAAAGCCAACTTAATTAAAAAATGAGCAAAGGAGACTTGAATAGACTTTCTCCAAAGAGTATGTACAAACAGGTCAACAAACACACAAAAATCAGAAATCAATATCACTAATCATCAGAAAAATGCAAATCAGAACCACATAAGGTGTCACCTCACACCCTCAGGGGTTGGAAGCCTAAAGAAGAAAGCATTTAATGAACTGAGGAAAGATCTACAGTTTTGAATGCTCTTCGTAGGTCACATAACATGTGACCTCTGGATTTGTCTATGGGAGGGCATTGGCTGACCTTGATAAAGGGAGTTACTATTAAGGGAGCCAGCAGAAAGACTGGATTGGTTGAAGAGTCTGGGCAGTAAGGAATCAGAGAGAGCCTGGAGATCTCATTTGTAAAACTGACTGGTTTATTTAGTGCTGTTTGTTAAGTGACTAAAATTCATAGTCTAACATAGAGTTTTGTATAATTTGAGAAAACTCCATTTGAGACATCTATATTTCTTTCCAGATTGGAAAAAAGAAAATATATTCCCAAGGGTACGAGTCATTTTTTATGCTATTGAATGAATGTACTAAAATTGTCTAGATTTTTCACACTGTCTCCAAAAAAAAAACCTGGATATTAGAGATTTAATCTGAATTTGTATCTTTGAGATGATTTACCTGCACTTAGGATGCATTTAAAAGCCATACTAGGCAAAAATAAGCAAAATATACACACTAGTAATAACAAACTAATGACTGTGTCACATGAAAAAGGATTTCTTTTGCTGTCCCCTTCCCTCAAATTTTCCTACTCCTGGAAAGTGAACCCAAATGAGAAAATAATTCAATCCAAGTGTAGGCTATTTTCAATATTGCAGAGTAGAAACAATCATGTAATATTGGGTTATTTTCCATGTACAAATTGTTTCCCTAGGGTTATTTATTTCTTATTTGAGAAAGAATAATGAGGACATTATTTCTAGTAAGGAAAAAAAAATGACATGAAGGATTTCTTTAAAGATCATATAAATACAACGTTTAAACTCTGTGAGAAAATTTAGTCTTTTGCCAGACCTAATCACATTAGATTCTTCTTTTTATGGATGCCGTGACTATAAAAGATAATTTCCCAATACTTAGTTTGAAATGTGAATATACAAGCAATATGTATTTTGGCAACTTAGTATTTTCTTTCATATATGAAAAAAAATCATTCATTGGCCCAGTTAAAACAGATATCATTCTTTCTACCAGCAATACTTAAAAATTTTCAATACTCTCTTCATAGGTGAGTGCATCTGAAGTGAGGCAGTCTATGGTTTCCCATTAAAAGAGCAAGTCCTTTTAGTATGTAGATATGTTTTCTAAGAATCTCATATGATTTCCTACTACTAAAGTAATCAATATATATGCACACACATATATATAAACATGAATATGTATATATGTGTGTATATAATATTAAATATGTTTACAAAATACATTTATGTATTCATACATATGCATATATATAAAACAAAACATACCCAAATCCTTCAAAGGGTGTTTTTTTTTTAAACAGGGACTAACATGTGGAAGCAATTTATACCCCCTCACAAAACAGACAACCAGATTGCTTTTGCTCCTGGGAAGTCCCTGGGAGAGAAGGAAAGAAATTCCTATTTGATATGACAAGAGGTGCTTCCTGGGAACTTCAAACTTGTAACTAGAAACAGATGGACATCCTTGTCATCACAGAACTCTCAGGGCAGGGAGCTGGGATCGGACTTGGGTTGCACATAGTTACCTAAATAGCTATGTCCTGGCTTTTCCTCCACGACTTTGATTCTTCTTGCTCCAGCAGGTATCACCAGCACTTCTACATAACCTGTAACAGTTAAGGAAATGTGACATAAATCCTGAGCTCTTCTAAGATCTCTGGTCTTAACTGGCTTCCCTTTTTTTTTTTCTTTTTTGCTATATTTCAATACCTATGGAAAGAAAAAAAATGACATATACAAGGTGTGGTAATTTCAACCCGAGAAGTTTCCTGGAAACTGAATACAGAATATAAACATGAACTAAGTAAAACTTTAAAAATTATGTTAAAAAGATTATATGTACAATGATATACAGCTAATTCTCTCTGAAGAATAGAAACCAAAGTGGTCTAAACTGTCTCCCTTCTCTGATCACATTCTGAGTTTAGAGCACTATCAAGGGCAAGTAGGTCATTTATTTTATGCAAAAAAGTTCACTGATATCTTATGACCTGTGAAAGGAGAAAAAGCACAATGGGACAGCCCGGTTAGAAATGCAGGGCAAATCACTTCAGATTCTGCTCTTGGAATTCCTTAAAGTTGGGACGTGTGAGGAAGAGGAAATGCAGCTGGAGAGAATACTATATAGCTGGCAGCGATCAGGTCCCTGGAGGAACTGAGTACTGGCCGAGAGAGACCAAGAACTCCCTAAGGAGATTAATGAAGGGTTTTGAAACTGGGGCTGGAGACAAGTAATTGTAAAGCCACACCAGGCAACCTCGTGTCACCCTGGAAGGTGTCAGGCAGCTAGAAGCAAGATGTGATTAGGTGTTTCTTGTGAAAGGTCTTTCAGCCCAGGTTGGGAATGTAACGCTTTTAGTGAAATAAGATGACAAGACAAAGTGAAATAGAAGAGAGAAAGTTCAGAAAAAGTCAAAATCAAGACTTGATTTAGTGCAGAACAGTGATAGAACACAGTTACTCCTGGCTGAATATTTAAAATTGTATTAAAATAATATTTAATATTCTTTTTAGTATTTCTTTGTAGCTCCAGATATCTGATAAAAGTCTAATTTCAAAGCTACTGTGAAAAAGGCACAAAAGCTAATCTCAGAGTTGTCTCCTGTTGATTAATTATTAAAATTCCTGAAATTGTTACGATTATTTGGTGTATACCAAAAGGTAGCATACACCCCACCTGGTGGCAGTGGCTGGAATTAGAGGCATGTGTTTTTCAAATCATCATTTCCATTAGCAAACACTACTTATTCAATTTAACCATTTTTAGTAACACCAAAGGATACAAGCACTACCAATTTGTTACAGGAAAAAAACAGGCGGTAATGAAAACAGAAACAAATCCTTACTGCCTATTTGTAGATAGAAATCAGGTAAGAAGGTCCTGCACTCAATTAGCTTATAATAACTTGGAAAAAAGGCATAAATACGTTATATAAATATGAGCTAAACAAAACTTAAAAAAATTATGTTAAAATGATCATATGCAAAACGATATGTAAAAAAGAACTCTAATTCCTTGAAGAATATAAACCAACGTTGTTTAAACTGTGCCCTTTCTCTGATCATAGCACCACTCAAAAGTTTCGCTGCTATTTTTAACTCACAGAGGTGGGATTTTCTTTCCCTTTATTCCTTTTAAATGGTTATATACACAACTCATGTTTTAGAAACATTGGCATCTGCTGGAATCACTATGATTCATTGGAGAGAAAACCGCAGATAGTCAAGAAAAGCGTCACAAAGTAGTAAATGGATGAACTTTGAAGAAGGGATAGGATTTGGAAATATATATAGAAAAAGGATGAGTTCACTATAAGTTAAGAATATTTTTAATAATGCATAAGTAAAATAATTCTGACAGAATGAGAAGATATAAGAAGATGGCTCTATTAAAGGGAGTTTAAATGTATGTCTGGGACACTGAATTTATCAATGTAAAGCTACTGAACGTTCTAGAGCAGGGATCTCAGTAACTAGATACTGGCTTGGAAAGCCTTTATCTGACTGCAGTGTGCAGGGTGCCCAGCAACATAGCTGTGGATAACAGTGTCAGGGGGCTAATGTAAAAATCCCGGAGGGAAAGAGGCTAAGTAGAAAATCCAGAAGGTGCTATGAAGAAAAAAATATTATAAACTTGAGAAACACATTAAGTAGGGGAATAAACATTGAACATAATGCTTTATTATTACTTACATTGAATATGGAGCCATTATTTACAGGAACATGAAAGTCCAGTGTTGATAATAATCTGATAAATGCAGCTTTGCCATTTGCATTTAATAAAGTGGTATAACACTAGTAAAATGTCCGGAAAGAACTCTTGAACATCTGGAATTCTAGAGAAAGGTCAGGCTGCTTGAAGTATCTTTGTAAGGTATCTTTGCAGAAGCAGTAATTTAAAAGCCATGTGGGTAAGTAAAGAAAATCGAGAGAGAAGTCAAGGACTCAACCTTGGTGACACTCACAGTTTGTAACAGGAAGGTTGAAAGAAATCAGGAAAGAATAGAGAGCAGAAATAATCCCAAGAAGGAGATCTGGCTATTTTGGTATAGTGGGAGCCTATAGATTAGAATATCTCAAGAAGAGTGTGTCCAAAGCTGTGAAGACATCAAAGATAAAAGTGACTAAGGAGAGAGAGTCCATCTCATGTCACAATCGAGAGGTAACGAACCTCTAAGCAAATGAATTTAGTAAAGTGGAGATGATGTTAAATTTCAGGACATCAAGAAGAGTAGGCAGAGAAGAGTAGAAGTGGTAACTGGAAATTCCTATTTGAGCTCAGCAGTAAGTCAGAGGTTTGTAGTACATTAGGACAATACATATATGTAGAGTAATTCTCCACTATTCAACTGGAATGGCTTGGGAGACAGGGTGTTAGGCTGAGTTTACAGAAGAAAGAAAGGAAGAAAAATATTAAACAAAGACATTTGAAGAGAGATAGCCGATGACTATAGGCCTAGATATTTTTCAGTAAACAGGTCACTTAGCACAATTGAAAATGTACACTTTTTAAAGAAGTGAATGTAAGAGTGGCTACTGCCAAGTTTAGCAGCTGGAATAAAGCCTGTAATATCAATGTTGTAAATGTGATCCTTATGTTGGACAGTTTACTAGGTACACAGGAACAATCTATTTTGTAATCAGATATCCCATTTTTCATCAGACATCGTAAAATGCCAATAGCAATCATTATCTTCATGTGGGTGATAATGTTGAATGTACATTCTGAACAACTGTTATGTGATAGTCAATATTATAGGTAATTGCCATAAATTGTTACATAGTACCATAATGATAACATCTAAGGGCGATATTATGTTCCCCATTTAGCATATGAGAAAATAAAGGTAGAGGAAAAATTGCTTTTTCCAAGACAGCACAGTAGTAACTGAACAAAGATTGAACTAAGATCTAATTCTACCATGCGCTTCCTGCTGTGACCTGCTGCCCCTATTTTATACAATAGAATACACAACACTATGGTTCTCCTGTTGTGGCAAACATACAGACAAATGTCTAAGAAAATGCATCCTTATTCAGGATCTGTATCATCATCTCTTATACTAAGAATAACACATTTTATGCCCATTTTTTCTTTGTGCATACAGATAACTACATAGTTCCAAAATTGGCCAAATACACGATTTAACTTTAAAGATTCATTAAAAAGTTCTCCCCTTGCTAGGCAAGTTACAAGGAAGCACATGATAAAAATGTACTAAAGAGAAAAAAATGGGGCTCCTCTTCAGTTTATTTTTTTGCATCAAAAAAATGATTAAGCAAATGCTAAATACAGCATAGAGACTGAAAAGACCAATATGAGTCTGCACATATGTTATTCAAACAATATATACAGTGTGTATAGCCAGCTGGACAAAGAAGGGTGCAATTCCTTCAAGAAATGAGGAAGCCCATAAACTCTAAGGATAAAATCACCTCAAGAAATGAATACAACATTCCTGAAGTCACAAGTTCATGAAGCCCGTGATATAATTAAGGACTCATACAGATTTTCATTTTCTGAAGTTATTAATAATATAATGTTAAATTATTAATTAAATTAATACATTTTAATGGCTGGCACACTATGTTGGTCATGGGAAATATGGTGCTGAACAAAAATAGCTATGATATTTTCCTCACTGAAGTTAAAATTAGTGGGAAAGGAGTGTAAAAATCACAAACGCGATTAGAGCTACACTGTATGGATAAAAATATGGTAAAGGTGACTAAACCAGCTGTTGGTGATAGGAGGTGGAGGTTGTTGGGGGAACACTTCATGGAAGAAGTGATATTTGAATTGAGATCTAAATGATATTTAGAAATTAACCAGGTGAATCTAAGAGGAAGCTAACAGGATGATACTTTAAAATGTAAGGTGCTACACGGAACATTTTCCAGAATAGATCATATACTAGGCCACAAAAAGAACTTCAGTAAATTAAAAAAGATTGAAATTGTACCAACCAGCTTCTCAGATCACAAAGGTATGAAACTAGAAATAAATTACACAAAGAAAATGAAAAAGCCCACAAACACATGGAGGCTTAATAACATGCTCCTAAATAATCAATGGATCAATGACCAAATAAAAACATAGATCAAGCAATATATGGAGGCAAATGACAAAAGTAATTCAACACCACAATATTGCTGGAACACAGTGAAGGCTGTGCTAAGAGGGAAATGTATTGCAATATAGACCTACTTCAGGAAAAAAGAACAATCCGAAATGAACAGTCTAAACTCACAATTAATGAAACTAGAAAAGGAAGAACAAGTGAGGCCCAAAGTTAATAGAAGGAGGGACATAATAAAGATTAAGGCAGAAATAAATAAAATTGAGAAGAATAAAACAACAGAAAGAATCAATGAAAGCAGGAGCTGGTTTTCCGAGAAAATAAACAAAATAGATAAACCCCTAGCTGGACTTATCAAGACAAAAAGAGAGTCTCGACACATAAACAGAATCAGAAATGAGAAAGGAAAAATCACTACGGACAACACAGAAATACAAGGAATTATGAGAGAATACTATGAAAAATCATTTGGTAACAAACTAGACAACCTAGAAGAAATGGACAACTTTCTAGAAAAATACAACCTTACAAGGCTGACCCAGAAAGAAACAAAATCTGAATAGACCAATTACCAGCAAAGAAATTGAATTGGTAATCAAAAAACGACCTAAGAACAAAACTGGACAAGATGGTTACACTGCTGAATTTTATCAAACATTTAGTGAAGACCTAAAACCCATCCTCACTAAAGTTTTCCAAAAAGTAGAAGAGGAGGGACTACTCCCAAACTCATTCTATGAGGCCAACATCACTCTAATACCAAAACCAGGTAAAGACACCACAAAAAAAGAAAATTACAGACCAGTATCCCTGATGAACATAGATGCAAAAATACTCAACAAAATATAAGCAAACCAAATTCAAAAATACATCAAAAAAATCATCTATCTTGATCAAGTGGGATTCTTCCCAGGGATGCAAGGATGGTACAACATTTGAATATCCATCAACATCATCCAGGACATCAACAAAAAGAAGGACAAAAACCACATGATCATCTCTATAGATGCTGAAAAAGCATTCGACAAAATTCAACATCCATTCATGATTAAAACTCTCAAAAAAATGGGTATAGAGGGCAAGTACCTCAACATAATAAAGGCCATATATGACAAACTCACAGCCAACATCATACTTAACAGCGAGAAGCTGAAAGCTTTTCACCTAAGATCAGGAAGAAGACAAGGATGCCCACTCTCCCCACTTTTATTCAACATAGTCTGGAGGTCCTAGCCATGGCAGTCAGACAATACAAAGAAATAAAAGGCATCCAGATTGGCAAGAAAGAAGTCAGACTGTCCCTGTTTGCAGATGACATGATATTGTACATAAAAAACCCTAAAGAATCCACTCCCAAACTACTATCTCTAATATCTGAATTCAGCAAAGTTACAGGATACAAAATTAATACGCAGAAATCTGTGGCATTCCTATACACTAACAATGAACTAGCAGAAAGAGAAATCAGGAAAACAATTCCATTCACAGTTGCATCAAAAAGAATAAAATACCTAGGAATAAACCTAACCAAGGAAGTGAAAGACTTATACTCTGAAAACTACAAGACACTCATGAAAGAAATTAAAGAAGAAACCAATAAATGGAAACACACCCTGTGCTCATGGATAGGAAGAATTAATATTGTCAAAATGGCCATCTTGCCTAAAGCAATTTACAGATTCAATGCAATCCCTATCAAAATACCAACAGCATTCTTCAATGAACAAGTGCAAGTAATTCTAAAATTCATATGGAACCACAAAAGACCCCAAATAGCCAAAGCAATCCTGAGAAGGAAGAATAAAGGAGGGGGAATTACGCTCCCTGATTTCAAGCTCTACTACAAAGCCACAGTAATCAAGACAATTAGGTACTAATGCAAGAAGAGACCCATAGACCAATGGAACAGACTAGAGAGCCCAGATATAAACCCAAACATATATGGTCAATTAATATACGATAAAGGAGCCATGGATATACAATGGGGAAAAGACAGCCTCTTCAATACCTGGTGTTGGCAAAACTGGACAGCCACATGTAAGAAAATGAAACTGGATTATTGTCTAACACCATACACAAAGTAAACTCAAAATGGATCAAAGACCTGAATGTAAGTCATGAAGCCATAAAACTCATAAAAAAACATAGGTAAAAATCTCTTGGACATAAACATGAGCAACTTCATGAACATATCTTCCTGGGCAAGGGAAATAAAAGCAAAAAATGAACAAGTAGGACTATATCAAACTAAAAAGCTCCTATATAGCAAAGGACACCATCAGTAGAACAAAAAGACATCCTACAGTATGGGAGAATATATTCATAAATGACATATCTGATAAGTGTTGACATCCAAATTATATAATGAGCTCATGCACCTCAACAAACAAAAAGCAAATAGCCCAGTTATAAAATGAGCAGAGGAGCTGAACAGACACTTCTCCAAAGAAGAAGAAATTCAGATGACCAACAGGCACATGAAAAGATGCTCCACATCACTAATCATTAAAGAAATGCAAATTAAAACCACAATGAGATAACACCTCACACCAGTTAGGATGGCCACCATCCAAAAGACAGACAACAACAAATGTTGGTGAGGATGTGGAGAAAGAGGAACCCTCCTACACTCCTGGTGGGAATGAAAACTCGTTCAACCATTGTGGAAAGCAGTATGGAGGTTCCTCAAAAAACTCAAAATAGAAATACCATTTGACCCAGGAATTCCACTCCTAGGAATTTACCCTAAGAATGCAGCAGCTCAGTTTGAAAAAGACATATGCACCCCTATATTTACTGCAGCACTATTTACAATAGCCAAGAAGTGGAAGCAATTTAAGTGTCCATCAGTAGATGAATGGATAAAGAAGAAGTGGTACATATACACAATGGAATATTATTCAGCGAT
Organism: Smutsia gigantea; assembly: GCA_032199065.1. Classification (NCBI taxonomy): domain Eukaryota; kingdom Metazoa; phylum Chordata; class Mammalia; order Pholidota; family Manidae; genus Smutsia; species Smutsia gigantea. The sequence continues at coordinate 9,347 of JAVSCE010019493.1, forward strand.
AAGAAGAAAACAAATCCACCATTTGCAACAATTTGGATGGAGCTAGAGGGTATTATGCTCAGCGACAAGTGTCAAATGATTTCACTCATCTCTGTAGTATAAGAACAAAGAAAAAACTGAAGGAACAAAACAGCAGCAGACTCACAGAACCCAGGAATGGACTAACAGTTACCAAAGGGAAAGGGATTGGGGAGGATGGGTGAGAAGGGAGGGATAAGGGGGAAAAATGGTCATTATGATTAGCACATATAATGTAGTGGGTCGGTGGTGGGGGGACCCGGGGAAGGCAGTATAACACAGAGAAGACAAGTAGTGATTCTATAGCATCTTACTATGCTGCTGGACAGTGATTGTAATGGGGTATGTGGTGGGGACTTGATAATGGGGGTGTCTAGTAACCATAACGTTGTTCATGTAATTGTACGTTAATGACAGCAAAAAAAAAAAAGTAAGGTGCTAAACAGAGCATGGTCCGTATAAGCATTTGTAAGAATTCTGGTGGCTGCAGCTTAGAGAAGCAAAGGGCCTCGAATGGGAGGTGATGCTGGAGAGACAGGCAGGGATAACACCATGCAGGACCTTTGGTCTAAGTAAAGATATCTAGACTCTTCCCTGTGAACAATGTGAAACTAGGATAGGGTTGTAAGGAAGAAAGCAACAATATTCATCTCTGACACTCCCAATATCTTAGTCCTCTCAGACATTTTCCAAATAACATGCCATTAATATAATGTACCTACAACAAACAAATGAACAAAAGTAGAAATTAAAGTGCACTAAAAACAAAGAGGGTCTGGAGCAGGAACCTGAGGGAAAATGTAGCCATATAACCACAGTTAGAAGGAAAAGCATCCCTGATTTTTTTTAAACTGGTATTTCTGTTGTCTATGCTTAGTAGAAAAATAAAGTGTTATTAGAATTAAACAAAGATATCAGTACCGAACATGCATCAGTATTCTTCAGTGAACTGTGCCTATGTATATAAAATAGCTGTGTAAGAACATTCTTCAAAAATTCTAGTATCTTTAAATCTCTTTGGTCTTTCAGACTTTATTTGACCTTCTGCACTAGAAAAGCTTGCATCACAATCAGGCTGAAAAGCTTATTATAATTGCACTTTTTAGTTGAAAGTCTGGGAGCGTGTTACAGCTAAATATGACTTTTCTAAATGAGTTCCGGCAGATTTTGACTTTAGGACTCATCACCTTTTTCACAGCTTTGGAGACTGAGATTTTGATCTGCAATTTCCCCCAGGCCTTGGTTATTTTTAGGCTTCAAGATCTTCAGACTCACTTATCTTTTATTCTGCTGGAGCTTAGCAAAAGGTTATATTCAACTTTAAAGGCTGTGTCTAATTTTCTTCTCTGAAAGACTCTTTTATCTAGAATGAACTCAGTTTTCTTGATTGTTCAAACTTAAATAGGTTGTTCTTTGTACTAAAATGAATGCAAATTTTAGTCTCAGATTTTTTGGCATTTGAACAAGAAAGGAATTTAAAATAGGAAAAAGTTGATGTATGTAAGAAAAGCATACTAATGATAATGACAAAATAATCATAAATACTAAGATAGTTCAATAGATAGAAGCTGAGGCCCCACTAATGTAAACAGAGTTTGAGGACTTGAGTATAGAGCATTTTCTGTATATAAAGCATATTTGTGGGTCATATTTCAGTACAGATAATATAACTCTTTATTGTGGATCACTTCAATACTAATCATTTCATCCTCGTATCCCCTCACTATTAGTATTTATAATGAGGAAACACAAGAAGAGAGGATGACTTCCCACTATTAATACATCTGGAATATATCCCATATGTGACTCCCCCTGTTATTGTTTCCACTATGCTACATTGCTACAGACTCTTTCCAAAAATGTATTTCCTTCAAATTTAGTAAAAACTGTAAGAAAAAATAAAGAAAATGGAAAGTTGAAAATCCCAAACCTAATACTCCCAATAGTTGCTTCAGGCTGTTACAAATCATTATTCTCTGTCAGACATCAGGCTTTGTATTGGAGAAAAAGGTCTGTAGAAACCTGATAACATTAGCCAATGCAAATTAGATTATTCCCTTGCTGCTCCAACTTATTAAATGTACAACAGACGACTTCATATTTTCATTACTGGGAAATGAACTTGTTAGAATTTCTGACTCATACTACATATATTGTATGTCATCATGAAAAATTATTCAATAGCCATTACAAAAGTCTGCAACAGAATCAACTGTGATCTCTAAGTCAACCTAATTGTAATCTTTGTCCACAAGACTGTTCAGATTAATTTTGAAAAATTAAAAATTACCTGCTCCTCTGGTGTGATTAAAATCTCCTTTAATGATTTTGCATGATTTTCCATTGCCATTACATACACCACAATGATCTTCCCTTGCAAGAGACCCTAGTAAGCCATCACAGCCAACTTTCTGTAACAAGAGAATGACAGTACATCATAATGTAACTTTTTTCTCTTTCCTTTTTTTAACCATTAATTTAGGAAAAACCTAATCTCTACATATAAGTCATATTTAATAGACAAACTAGTAAAATATATATATTTTCTGGTGCAAACGAATACAGCAAGCTTATGTTAAATATCACCTGTAAAGGAACAGTGATTGCGATGAGAGTATTTTTCTTAAATTAAGAATTAAATGATATGCTAAAGCAATTTGGAAAAATATTATTGAGACAAATGCAACTTAAATAAGTCCCCAAAGGAAATCATATTTCTATTAAATATAATACAATAAATCTACTCAACACAGAACAGATATACTTCATTACACAGATGGGCTCACTTCTAAAGGGGTTGCAAAGTGAATGCTGAATATTAAATTTTAACTTTATGAAAACCAAACGTAAATGTTTATTTTCTCTACAGTTCATGAATAAAGTTTGATGCCCATCTTCTTTGGCATCTAGCACGTGACTGTAAGAACTGCTTACAAACCATGGCTGCTAGAAGAAAATATGAAAAGAGGAATTATTTTTATATGCTCCCCAAAGATTTATGTTCATATGAATCTTGTGAGATTAAATCATTGACTCTTTTCTAATGAAGAGTGTTGGTCTCCTATTGATGTTCAGAGAATATGATGATATTTTGCAAAGTTGTGCATACTCCAAAGGGCAGAATTTAATGTCAATACTGTCAGAAATAAATGGTAGGTTTACACAATTGTCCCTAATTAAGAGGGAGCTATAAGAATGAGTGATGATACATCCATTTATAACAAGGTACAATCATTTTAAAGGAATTTAAATAAAACAGAAACAAAGACAGGGTCTTTATCTGTGGTTGGGGTTGGTGTGTTGGGATGGGGAAGCAAGACTAAAATGCAGCTGTAGGATGACGATGCTGAGAAAGCAGAAAACACATTAAATCTGCATGGCACGGCATCCTTTCCTTTTGTTGAGACGGGGTGTATCCATGTCCAGAGGTAGACAGACAACGCGGTAGTGGAGAACTCTGATCAACAAATCAAAGCTTACTCAGAGAGAAATAAAGAGAATGTCTCTAGATGAAAGAGGTGGTCACCACAAGAAATTCTCAAATACAACAAAAGTATGAGAAGAGTTCACTAAGCAGGAACCATGAAAAGACCTGGGAGTCCAGGGTGAAGAAAAAAATATCCCCTTCGTGTATAAATGAGCAAAAGAAGTAGAGCTTAGAGTGGGTTTGAAGTGATAAAAGCACCCTTACTGCTCTATCCCCAGATTCCAAATATTGTAAATTTGGATTGTTTCTGAGCAAATATCATAAACCCAATAAATAGTAGTCAAATGATTGAATAAATTAGTACCTCATAGTTTCTTAGTTTTTTCTAAGTTTCATACCTGGGATATTATGACAAATTTGTAAACCTAAAATAAGTTCATGACAGACATTATGCCATGGCTTAATGATCATGTATTATTAAGATAAGCTTCAAAGATTTTGCATTTTGTAATTGGCACTCTCAAGTATCCACATTTATCAAAATAGGCTCACAGAACTCCAAAAGTTGAGGATGAACGACTTTGAAAAGGTAATGCCATTTAGCTGGTGGCAGGTACCTGAGGGACAGCTGGCCTGCGGGAGATACCATGAAAATGCACAGAGGCGCTATCGCTATCCTTTTCTGTGACAGAAACATCACAGAGCCAAATTGGAAAACCAGAATAAAACTGTCTGTTTTCAGTCGCACTCCTTACACCACTCGCCAAGTTTAGAACTCTACAGTCAGCTTTGGTGCTATGTATTTTGAGATGAAACAAAACACTCTAGCCAAACCCAATACATCGAGGGCTGTCAAAGAAAAAAAAAGGAGCATGTTTTTAATTATGCTGAAAGACTGAATGAAACTTCTGGTTGAAAAAGCAGAATCTACTTGAAGTATTGAGTCAGAAGTCACAATCCATTTCATAGAACTTTAATGTAATTATCAGCATCCGGTTTCACATAACATTTATGCAGAATTTTTGTAGGTATTGCTGTAATTTTAATGTCAAGCTAGGGACTCTGAAAAGATCTGGCTCACACAATACTGGTAAGTGAAAACATAGCAATTTAAGCTATTGTATTTGGCATATACAGTTGGGAAAATAATTTTTTTGAACAGTGAATTCATTTAAGATGTATACTAATCTGGCAGATTTACATAATGACAAAATAAAATTAAAAGCTTTAATTGCACAACATACAGATCCAATAACAAAATATGTATCAGTAAATACCTGCAATGATTTTTTTTACAGACAAAAAAAGTTACATTTCAGGTTACTGCCATATTCTATTAAAGAATAAGAGAAATTAGTATGTAATTATAAGACTGTTCCTTATGCCAGTGGTATTACATGACTCTATGCTTTCAGCTTTATAGCATGCTGGCAAAATATAGAATCTTAGAAGTGGCAAAGTATTTATGTTCCATTTTGTTTCCAAGTTTTTACCCAGAAGTTTATAGACCTCTATTGGACCACAGATTGACCCATCTATAGCTTGTAATTGTTTCCAAATTTTGGTGTGTGTGTGTGTGGCCAGGTGTGCATTTTTCTTGGGAAAAAAATGAAACTTTGATCAAATCCTCAGAAGTGGATTGCACAAAAAAGTCAACCCCCATTGGTTTAACAGCTTCATTTTACAGTAACAGCCACATACATATTTTTCCAAGAACACAAACTCCCAGTGGTGGTCATAGATTTGGTGCTATTCCACTCAGGTAACTTTTATAATGAAAGGACTTATTTCCCTCTGATGCCTGCAAAGTTTATCAGTTGGTGGCTCTCAGCCATCAGCCCTTTCCAGAAATTGCCTAGCCTGGAGGAAACCACCTTCCCTTCCCAAGGTCATGTGCCCTTCCTGGCAGTATGCCTCCAGACCGAAGCAGATGCTGGGCTTACCTGTTCTCTCACCCCAAATGTGGACAAAACCCCATGGGGTCAGCTGAGTCTTGCAAAGCACCACAGTCCAGCCTCTCCCTGGGCTTAGTCCTGCCTTCTTCCTCTCCCTGCATAAATATCAATCATGAAAACTCCTAGTGTTAAACATCTTCCAGGAGAAGCCAACTGGAGATAGTGGCAGAGCAGTAACTAGCAACTTCTAAGACTGGTCTTTAACCTTTCCAATTGGCTGGTCATACCATCTTTAACAGAGCTTCTACTTTTCTAAAGATCAATAAAGAGGAGCACATAAATGCACATAGCAGGTGGAGATTCTTTACAAAAACGAAGAGAAAGGCAAACTAAATGTTTAGGTGTTATATGTTATAAAAAAGTGAATATACATTTAAAAATCAGTTGAGTCAAGTATGTTCAGAGTATTTCAATATTAAGTGAGCAGGATTAAAGATGGCAGGGTGAGAGGTGAGACAGAGGCCTCCTCCCAAAACCACATATAACATAAAAATATAGTTAATACAACTAATCCTAAAAGAGCAACAGGAAAGAAGGCTGCATCAGACTGCATACACCTGGAGAAAAGAGCAGACCCCACGAAACAGAGTAATGTACCAAAGCCATGATCTGGCAGTACCCAAGCCCTTCCCCCACCCCAGCTCACTGGCGGGAGGAAAAGAAACGGAGTGGGGAGGGGGTGGAAGCCTAGGACTGCTGCACACCCAGCCCTGGAGATCTACTCTGAGACCATGAACCTACACTGCATGGTGCTCTGGAGATTAGTGGGATTGGAAAGTTAAGACAGATAGAGTACTTGGAGAGACTGAGATTCTAGCCACTGTTGGAAAACGGATCCATATCTGGCTGCTCTAGGACAAAAGAAAGGCGGGCAGTCTGAGAGACTTCCTAACAGCAAGAGGGCTGCTAAAGGGGCAAGTATTGCACAGAGCATGCTGCTCAGGAGAACGGATAGGTGGACAAAACTGTCTGAGCACACTCTTCCCAGGAGGTTGGAAACTTTCAGGAGCTTAGGCACTCCATCCCCCTGGCTGGCTATGCAGCTACAAGGACCCCACCATGATATTTACCCAGCTGCACCTTCCTCCTGGCTGTCCAGCACAGGCTCACAAACTAGCAGCCCTTGCCTTGGTGTCAGGCCAGACAGAAGGAGGCCCTGCCTATGGCAGCTACAAACACAAAGCATAGAGGCTTACATCTGTGTACTCAGCCCACTGGTTCTGGCAGCGGAAACAGGCACTGCAGCCAGGAAGCAGGAAACAGCTCTTTCCTCCCCCGAGGAACCAGCACCACTCCCCTGCAACCCCCCACATAGCTCCAGAGGCTGAGCAGCTCCAGAGAGTAGAGCTTCTGGGCACTAGAGGGCGTGACATACAAATATGAAACATCAAAAGAACCTGGTTCAAACCAAAATCCCACAAACACCAGAAAAAGAGTCAAGTGAAACCAAACTCTTCAGTCTTCGTGAAAGAGATTTCAAAATAAAAGCAATAAACATGCTCACAGAGGTATAGAAAAATATTCAAGAATTCAGGGACGAATTAAGGACAGAGATTCAATCATTAAGGAATTGAATATCTGAAATGAAACATACAATGGAGGGATTTAAAAGCAGATTAGTTGTAGTAGAGGAGATGGTAAATGGAATAGAAATTAGAGAAGAGGACTACAAAGAAGCTGAGGCAGAGAGAGGAAAAAGGATCTCTAGGAATGAAAGAATATAGAGAGAGTTGTGTGAATAATCCAAATGGAACAATACTCGCATTATAGGGGTACCAGAAGAAGAAAGGGATAGAAAGTGTCTTTGAGGAGGTAATTGTTGAAAACTTCCCTAACCTGGCCATGGAGGTATACAGATCTCCCAACACAGGGACCCAAGGAAGACAACACCAAGACATATAATAATTGAAATGGCAAAGATCAAGATAAACACAGACTTTTAAAAGCAGCCAGAGAGAGGAAAAAGATGACCTACAAAGGAAAACATATCAGGCTATCATCAGACTTCTCAACAGAAACCTTACAGGCCAGAAGGGAGTGGCATGACATATTTAATGCAATGAAACAGAAGGGCCCCGAACCAAGAATACTCTACCTGGCAAGATTATCATTTACATATGAAGGCAGGATTAAACAATTTCCATATAAGCAAAACTGAGCGAATTTACCTCCCATAAACCATCTCTGCAGTGTATTTTGGAGGGACTGCTATAGATAGAAGTGTTCCTAAGGCTAAACAGCTGTCACCAGAGGAAATAAAACCACAGTAAAGACAGTAGAACTAATTACTAAACAGATACAAAATCAAATTAACTACCCCCAACGTCAGTCAAGGGATAGACAAAGAGTACAGGATACCTAATATATAAAGAATAGAGGAGGAAAAAAAAGAACCTTTAGATTGTGTCTGTAATAGCATACTAAGTGAGTTAAATTAGACTGTTAGATAGTAAGAGAATTATCCTTGAACCTTTGTTAAACACAAATGTAAAGCCTACAATGGCAATAAGTACATACCTATCGATAATCACCCTAAATGTAAATGGTCTGAATGCACCAATCAAAAGACAAAGAGTCACTGAAAGGATAAAAAAACAAGATGAGTCTATATGCTGCCTACAAGGGAGTCACTTCAAACTCAGACATACACAGACTGAAAGTGAAGGGATGGAAAAGATATTTCATGCAACTAATAGGGAGAAAAAAGCAGGAGCTGCAGTACTTGTATCAGGCAAAATAGACTTCAAAACAAAGAAAGTAGCAAGAGACAAAGAAGGACATTACATATAAAGGGATTAGTCCAACAAGAGGATATAACCATTATAAATATCCACGCACCCAACACAGGAGGACCTACACATGTGAAACAAATACTAACAGAATTAAAGGGGGAAATAGAATGCAATGCATTCATTTTAGGAGACTTTAACACACCACTCACTCTGAAGGACAGATCAACCAGACAGAAAATAAGTAAGAAAACAAAGGCTCTGAACAACACATTAGAACAAATGGACCTAACAGACATTTATAGAACACACCACCCAAAAGCAACAGGATCCACATTTTTCTCAAGTGTACATGGAACATTTTCAAGAATAGATCATATACTAGGTCACAAAAAGAACCTCAATACATTTAAAAAGATTGAAATTGTACTGACCAACTTCTCAGATCACAAAGGTATGAAACTGGAAATAAATTACTCAAAGAAATGAAAAATCCCACAAACACATGGAAGATTAACAACATGCTCATAAATAATCAATGGATCAAAGACCAAATAAAAACAGAGATCAAGCAATATATGGAGACAAATGACAACAATAGTTCAACACTACAAAATTTGTGGGATGCAGCAAAGGCCTTGCTAAGAGGGAAATATATTGCAACATAGGCCTTCTTCAGGAAAGAAGAACAATCCCATATGAACAGCTTAAAATTACAATTAATTAAACTAGAAAAAGAAGAACAAATGAGGCCCAAAGTCAGAAGAAGGAGGGAAACAATAAAGATTAGAGCTGAAATAAATAAAATTGAGAAGAATAAAACAATAGAAAGAATCAATGAAAGCAGGAGCTGGTTCTTCAAGTAAATAAACAAAATATATAAACCCCTAGCCAGAATTAACAAGAGAAAAAGAGTCTACACATACAAACAGAATCAGAAATGAGAGGAAAAATAACTACGGACACCACAGAAATACAAAGAATTATTAGAAAATATTATGAAAAATTATATGCTAACAAACTGGATAACCTAGAAGAAATGGACAACTTTCTAGAAAAATACAACCTTCCAAGGCTGACCCAGAAAGGAACAGAAAATATGAACAGACCAATTACCAGCAATGAAATTGAACTGGTAATACAAAAACTGCCGAAGAACAAATCCCTGGACCAGATGGCTTCTCTGCTTAATTTTATCAAATATTTAGTGAAGACCTAATACCAAGCCTCCTTAAAGTTTTCCAAAGAGTAGAAGAAGAGGGAATACTTCAAAACTCATTCTATGAGGCCAGCATCACTCTAATACTAAAACTGGGCAAAGACACCACAAAAAAAGAAAATTACAGACCAATATCCCTGATGAACATAGATGCAAAAATACCCAACAAAATATTAGCAAACTGAATTCAAAAGTACATCAAAAAAATCATCTATCATGATCAAGTGGGATTTATTCTAGGGATGCAAGGATGGTACAGTATTAAAAAATCCATCAACATCACCTACCACATCAACAAAAAGAAGGACAAAAACCACATGATCATCTCTACAGATGCTGAAAAAGCATTCAACAAAATTTAACACCCATTCATGATAAAAACTCTCAACAAAATGGGTAGAGAGGGAAAGTACCTCAACATAATAAGGGCCATATACAACACACCCACAGCTTACATCATACTTAACAGCGAGAAGCTGAAAGCTTTTCCTTTAAGATCGGGAACAAGACAGGGATGCCCACTCTCCCCACTTTTATTCAACAGAGTTCTGGAGGTCCTAGCCATGGCAATCAGACAATACAAAGAAATAAAAGGCACCCAGATTGGCAGGAAAGAAGTCAGTCAAACTGTCCCTGTTTGCAGATGACATGATATTTTACATAAAAAACCATAAAGAATCCACTCCAAAACTACTAGTTCTAATATCTGAATTCAGCATCAAAAAGAATAAAATACATAGGAATAAACTTAACCAAAAGTGAAAGACCTGTACCTTGAAACTACAAGACACTCATGAGAGAAATTAAAGAAGATACCAATAAATGGGAACATGTCCCATGCTCATGGGTAGGAAGAATTAATATTGTCAAAATGGCCACCCTCAGGGAAGGCAGTACAACACAGAGAAGACAAGTAGTGATTCTATAGCATCTTACTATGCTGATGGACAGTGACTGTAATGGGGTATATGGTGGGGACTTGATAATGGGGGAAGTCTAGTAACCATAATGTTGCTCATGTAATTGTACATTAATGATACCAAAATAAAAAAATGGCCATCCTGTCTAAAGCAATCTGCATAATCAATGCAATCCCTATCAAAACACCAACAGTATTCTTCAATGAACTAGAGCAAATAGTTCTAAAATTCATATGGAACCACAAAAGACCCCGAATAGCCAAAGCAATCCTGAGAAGGAAGAATAAAGCTGGAGTATTATCCTCCCTGACTTCAAGCTCTACTACAAAGCCATAGTAATCAAGACAATTTGGTATTGGCACAAGAACAGACCCATAGACCAATGGAACAGATTAGATAACCCAGATATAAACCTAAGCATATACGATGAATTAATATATGATAAAGGAGCCTTGCACATACAATGGGGAAGTGACAGCCTTTTCAACAACTGGTGTTGGCAAAACTGGACAGCTACATGCAAGAGAATGAAACTGGATTATTGTCTAACCCCATACACAAAGTAAACTCGAAATGGATCAAAGACCTGAATGTAAGTCATGAAACCATAAAACTCTTAGAAGAAAACATAGGAAAAATCTCTTGAATATAAACATGAGCACTTTTTCCTGAATGCGTCTCCTTGGGCAAGGGAAACAAAAGCAAAAATGAACAAATGGGCCTACATCAAGTTAAAAAGCTTCTGTACAGTAAAGGACACCATCAATAGAACAAAAAGGCATCCTACAGTATGGGAGAATATATTTACAAATGACAAATCCAACAAAGGGTTAACATCCAAAATATATAAAGAACTCACATGTCTCAACACCCAAAAAGCAAACAACCCTATTAAAAAAATGTCAGTGGATATGAACAGGCACTTCTCCAAAGAAGAAATTCTGATTGCCAACAGGGCAGGAAAAGATGCTCCACATCGGTAATCATAAGAGAAGTGCAAATTAAAACCACAATGAGAAATCACCTTACATCAGTTAGAATGGCCAGCATCAAAACGACTAAGAACAACAAATGCTGGTGAGGATCTGGAGAAAGGGGAACCTTCCTACACTGTTGGTGGGAATGTAAACTAGTTCAACCACTGTGGAAAGCAATATGGAGGTTCCTCAAAAAACTAAAAATAGAAATACCATTTGACCCAGGAATTCCACTCTAGGAATTTACCCAAAGAATACAAGTTCTCAGATTCAAAAAGACATCTGCACCCCTATGTTTATTGCAGCACTATTTACAATAGCCAAGATATGGAAGCAACCTAAGTGTCCATCAGTAGATGAATGGATAAAGAAGAGGTGGTACATATACACAATGGAATATTATCCAGCCATAAGAAAGAAACAAATGCTACCATTTGCAACAACATGGATGGAGCTAGAGGGTATTATGCTCAGTGAAATAAGTCAGGCAGAGAAAGACAAATGCCAAATGATTTCCCTCATTTGTGGAGTATAACAATGAAGCAAAACTGAAGGAAGAAAATAGCAGACTCATAGACTCCAAGAATGGACTAGTGGTTACCAAAGGGTAGGGAGAAGGGGATTGAGGGGTATTATGATTAGTACACATGGTGTGTTGTGGGGTCACGGGGAAAACAGTTTAGTACAGGGAAGACAAGTAGGGACTCTGTGACATCTTACTACACTGGTGGACAGTGATTGCAATAGGGTATGGGGGGGTACTTGATAATAAGGGTGAATGTAGTAACCACATTGTTTTTTTTTGCGAAACCTTCATAAGAGTATATATCAATGATACCTTAATAAAAAAATATATCAAGTGAGCAATAAGACTAGATTTTTGACACAGGGCTCAGCCTTGGACAGAAGAAACAGAAAGCTGAGAGCTTGAATTTTTGCTCTGGAATGATTGGACATAAAAATGCCTGAAGTGGTGCAATTGCAGACCTGTAGTATGTGCATCACAGAAGAAAAACCTCAGATTCTGTCAGCAAGTAACAGATCTTACAGATTATGTAGTCCAAACCCATCATTATCCAAGATGAAGAAGTGGAGTTTCAAAGCAGATCAGACCTCATGAAGATCTCAGCTGAGTCGGGACTACATCCACATCCTCTGAAGCTTCATGCAGAACTTTCCACCTACTGTGCAGCTGCTCAAGGGTCCCAAAACGTTTCCTCAGCGGATATCTTCTCCCTTTTGGAATGTCTTACCTGACACCTGCCATTTGCACAGATATCTAATCTCTGGTAGCCACAAGAAGTTCCATCCATCACTTTTTCTGATAGAAGAATAGGCTGTTCTTTTCCAACCGGGGAGCAAAACAAGGCACATGGTTTTTCTACACACAGAGTGGATAAAAACAAATGAGCAAAAGTTACTTCATTAACATTATTTTATCGCAAGCTTGATTTTCAGAGTAAAACGTATAATTTGAGTTTGATTGAATAATGTAATACTAGAATAGATAATAGTAGGGAGTTATTGTGAGTAGGTGAGATGATACCTGGGGGGAAAAATAGGTGTCCAAATAATACAACTGCAAATTATTTTCAAAACTGTACCGCTTAATATTTTTTGGCATTAGAGCTCTACCACACACAAATCAGCTGTTCTTCCTGAAAAATATTTTGCACACCCCCATTTTTCACTCATATCTTCTGGAACAAACTCCCCTTTATCTTAAGTACATATCGGAATTCTGCCAAGTTAAGATGTATTTTATCCATGAAGCTTTTCTTGACATTTCAGTTCTAAACACCACTGCACTAATTTTCAACCCTATGCATTTTGCATTTTCTTACTGAAAAGATTCCTAGAGGGAAAAAGATGAACTAATATGAGCATCTCCCCTAAGATTTTCCATTATGAGAATGTTTAGAAATGCAATTCAGTCCCATGAGAACATCCGTTCGAATGCGCAATTGCTGAAGTGTTAGTTAAGCTCAACTCCCTTTATCGTTACTCAGAAAGCATGTCAGTATATATGATATCTAGGTTGAGAACCACTATTCTAAGTAAAGAACATCTCTCTCTCTCTGTGGGCAAAATTGCAATTATTTCCAGAATCTCTTGCCTGGCTTTATTGCATCTCCATATCAGTAGGTGTTTCCAAGGGGTGGAAAGAAGTAGTTCATTTCCATATCAATAGGTCATTAAATAAGTGTGAGCGAGGGCATATCTGGACTGGAGAGGTTGCGTGGGGTCCCTTCTACTGCAGCCCAGTCATGAGAGACACGGGAGAGCAGGAGTGGACAACTGCTTGTAAGAAATAAATGGGTTTCTCCCACTTTATTCTCCCTTTTGGTTTTGGTTTCAAAGGTATTTTGCCCTGGGATTTCCATCTCCAAGAGCTACACTCTCTCTTTTTTTTGCTTTCTGATAGATGATCCTGCTATTTTGAAGAATTCTTGAATGGCTGGCTATCTTCTCCAGTGCTTCGCTAAGCAATAATGGAGGATGGTTAAAGTTAAAACACTTGCCTGCTGGGCTCAATGAGCGGCAAAATATTTTGAAAGTGCTGTTTCTATTTGTACGCATGCTACAGAGGAGCTGTAGTATTTGGTAACACCAGTAGTAGAATTATCCAAATCTGCAACTTCAGAGCCATTTCCATGCTACATTACTACTCTATTTGCTTGACACCAGTCAGGCCCTTTACTGTTTATTAAGCTTATATAAATAGAATGGAAAATAGTTTACAGTCTCTGACACTGATCTTCACTTTTGTCTTCAGTAAAGTTCCACGTATGCTGATGGGATTCTATAAATACCAAATAACAGCCAGAGGCATGGAGCAGGGTATCACTTTGCAAAGAGAAGACAGACAGTTAAATGAGCCTTCAGAATTGAACATTTCAAACAGTTTTCACATGTGGCTTCTGAATACTGCTCTGAACAATTCTGGGGAGTTGGAACATGGCCTTTAATGTGCATGGTTTTGAAATTTTCCTTTAAGATGCCATTATAAGCTTCAATAAAGCATTTCAGTGTGCTCTCACACCTCAAAGTAGGTTATGTTTATTCAATGACTGCTTCCTATGTCATATCTTTGGACTTAAAAACCGCTGCTATAATTGTAACACTTTGAAAGCAGTATATATATAAAATTCTCTTTTTGGAGTTTTCATTGAAGAGAGGAACAAACTAGATATACGACTAATGCAAGAGAAGTTAGTCTTGACAATTTCATTCACATTCTAAGCAAGAATGCAGATAAAATTCTTTGAATTTCTCCTTTACAACTTATTGTCAATTCACTGTGATTAGTTTAGCTTTATAGATGACATAAACATTTGATACCAATCTTCCTTCCTGGAAGTATACCCTTGAGATGGTGGCATTATAGTGATCCATGGAACATGCCAGTACTTGGCAGGCAGGCTATGTCTTGATTTAAGAGACCAACCCTTTCCAAGATATGCATTAAAGATGAATTTCAGCCAAATTTCAGCACAGTGTATGTAAAATACCTGAATGTTAAAGCCAGGTGTCTTTTTTCTCTAAAAATAAAAGCTCACCAGCGCACTGATACCCTATATTTAATTCTCCCTGCCACAGATTCATATATTACATAAGAAAAACAGAAATAGCCATTTGTATTTTAAGGGGTCATGGTATTAAGACTTGGGATTTTTTTAAAGAATTGTATGTTCCAATTTCTTCCACAGTACCATAGTATATGATTATTGTTGTGTTTTTTATTCATCATGCAGACTAATGTGTTTGATATGTGTTATAAAATTATCAAAAATGCTAACTTGCTAATTATATAAATATCTATTAGGGAACATTCTGACAATAAACATCATCGTATTAGCAGTTTCTTTAATTGTGAGTGATTTCCAACAGCTTTAGTATTTAAACTGAACCCCATCTGATTCTGATTTTTTTTAGTCTGTAAGGAACCTACTTCCTATCTCTTATTTCACATATGAATAAATCAGTTTCAGATGAATTGAATATTATCAAATCGCACAGCCAGTTAGAGGCAGAGACAGGATTAACCTTCAAATGGTCAGATGATGATTTGCATGATTGGAAGTCACATTGACTCTATTTTTATAATAGAAAGACATTGTTCTTCTATTTGAATTTATGCAACAAATATTCATCAGAAGCCCAGAAACA
This sequence comes from Smutsia gigantea, assembly GCA_032199065.1. Lineage (NCBI taxonomy): Eukaryota > Metazoa > Chordata > Mammalia > Pholidota > Manidae > Smutsia > Smutsia gigantea. Next base: position 24,762 of record JAVSCE010019493.1, read on the forward strand.
GAAGGAATACAGACACATTAAAATTTGCTACAGTATTGTGCCAGGAAGGGGCACATACCCAATTTGGAGGATGAGGGGGATTCTTTTTCCCTAGACACTTGACATAAACTGAGTCCAAAAAAATCAGTAGGAGTTTTCAATGCAAATAAATGGGGAGAGAGAGATCAAAGCTTCAGAAATCAAAGGTATTTATGCCAAGAAACTAGCATGTTTACAGGCCCAGAAATAAGAGAGTACTATGTATATGAGGAATGGAATGGAATTCGGCCTGGCTGCGCTGGAGATAACAGAGGGAATGAAGGAAATGAGGCAAGAGCAGTTAAAGGGGGCCAGGCCACAAAAGTGGCCTTATAACCAGGTAATAAAGCTCGAGATTGGTCCTCAGAGCAATGGGACTTATGGGCTCATGCTCAGTCAGGGAGCAGATTACGGAGCGTCATGCTGTGCATGTCATGTTAGGCGCTTTGGTCTTTACGTGAAGAGTTAGGGGAAGCCTCTGAAGTGCTTTAAGTGGGAGGCTGATATGAGCATATCTACATTTCATATAAAGATCTCTAAGCTATCCTATGAAGAGTGAATTGAGGCAAGAGAAGAGTGGAAGCAGACAGGCTGCTCTGGAGCCCCTAGAGTAGGCCAAGGGAGAGAATCTGGAACCTGGAAGTTCGAATAGTGGGAGTGGACAGAGATTCCGGTGGTCAAGCAGGTAAGGCATGGTGACAGGCTAACATCAAGATGGAAATGTTAAGAATGGCATACATCGCTAGCTTGTGCAACTGAAAAGCCAGTATAACCCTCAGTGAGACAGGAGACACCAAAGAGGGTCAGAAGAGACATGGGTTGGAAGGGTCATGATCATGACTTTAAGTCTTAAACTTGCAGATATCCAAGTAGAAATATCAAGTAGGAAGTTGTACATAGAAGTTTGGAGCTCAAAGGAAAAATCTGGCTGACGACATAAATTCATGAGTTATTTGCATATTGGAGGTCATGGGAATAGATGAGGTCGCCTAAGAAGAAAACGTAGAGTGAGAACATAAGCCTCAGGGACAGGAAGGAGGCGCACAGCCCAGGAAGAGAGAAGGGAAGCCCAGATGGGGCTGGGTCGTAGAAATAAGGACACATGCGTGTCTCAAGAACCAAGCGTGACTACTCATGTGAAGGTTTGTGAGAGGACAAGCATGAAGGGCCCTGGAAACCATTCATTAGACTGAATTTCCATGAAAGTCTTTGACGTTGGTGAGATTTGTGTTTTGGTCGAATCCAGGTTGAAAGTAAAGAAACAGGGGGCTGGAAAACAGACAGCTCTTTGGAGAAATATCTATGAGGGGCAAGAGGGTGAGTGTACCAGTCCGAGGTGGCTGTATGTTTTCAGGAAGGTTTGTGTTTTTTAGCGGGGGTGTCCTAAATATGTTTAAAGATCGAATGTGAAAGACCACAGCAAACAGATTAAACACACAGGAGAAAGCAGGGACAATCGTAAGCTACCTGAAAGAGGGAAGATGGGGACGGACACCCAGGGCACAGTTGGGGAGACTGGCTTTGGAACGGAAGAACCAAAATTTTGCTGCCTAGTAGAAGGCAGATGGAATGTCTGCAGATACAGTTAGGCTTCTGTATTTGTTAGCAAGAAAATGAGGAGGTAATCATTTGATGGCTACTGCCCCCAGACCCCCGTTATGTAGATGAACAATTTGCCCTATTTTTCGGCTGGTTCCATTAGTGCTTACATGCTCAGATGGCTATACTGAGAGAACGGTTTTGTCAGATGGGTGCACTGAAATCGAAAAACAATGGAATTCAGGCTAGTACCACGAGGGTTACTGAAACATGGAAGGCACAGTCCAAACTGACAAAGTGGAGAAAAGGAAAGGAGAGACTAGGGGCACGATGGTCAGTTAAGTCACAGAATTCACCACCACTTTTGCTAGCTGTAACTCAAACCAGAGCCCACCGCCCACAGGCAAGAATGATCATTCTTAAGTAACAAGGCAGCATGTCATTTTCTTAAAATTCTTCATCTGAAATAATGAAAGATTTACAGAAAGTTGCAAAAACAGAGTGGAGAGGTCTCATATACCTTTCCCCGGGTTGCCCCCAAGGGTTACTCCTGGGCAGCTGTAGTACAGTAGCAAACCCAGGAACCTGACAGTGGCACATGGAGGTCGAGAGTTCTATGCTGTTTCATCACATGTGGAGATTTTCCAGCCACCACTACCATCAATACACTGAACTATTCTATCAGCACATAGTTCTCCTTCATGCTACCCTTTATAGTTATAAAGCTACCCATTCCTCTCCCCACCATCTTCCCTACCTAACTCCTAGTGACCATGAATCTCTTTGTGTTACATGTCTATAGTTTTGTCATTTCAAGAATGTCATGTAGATGGAGTCATCCAATATGTGACCTTCTAAGATGTGCTCTCTTCAATTAGCATAATGCTCCAAAATCCACCAAGTCATTGCACAGATCAACAGTCTGTTCCTTTTACTGCTGCATAATACCCCACAGTAGGGTGTACTTCAGCATGGCTGAACATTTAGCTACTAGAACCTTTCTGGTTGTTACCAGTTTTTGGCTATTAAAAAAACAAACAGCTGCCTTTTCCTTGTCCCAGAGTGGCCGGGTTTGGATCCTGTTCTCCATAAACAGCCAGAATCTGCCTCTCAAGCACTCCGACTGTCCCAGCTCCTCATCCTCCAGAGCAACACACAATGTAATAGAAGCTACCTCGACTTCCGGGAAGATGGCAGTGTGAGCAGGGTGACAGAAATCTCCTCCCAACACTATATTTAACTACGAAAACACAGCAAATACATCTATTCCTAAAAGAGAGACAAGAATACACAGGAAAGCACACAGCGTGCAGCTACACCCGAGAGGACTCGGCACCCCAAGAGGCGGGTAAGATACGGAGCCGCGACCTGGCAGGACCCGAGCCCTCCCCCACCCCAGCACACCGGCGGGAGGAGAGGATTCAGAGCCGGAAGGGAGTGGAAGTACACCCCGCGAAGTAGCCAGCCCCGGTGAACTGCGCGGGGAGTGCTGACGCACATTGCACAGTGCAGCGGAGATTGGAGAGACAGTGGGGCAGGATCTGAGCGGGAACGCGCCAGGATGCTTCCAGCTGGCTACTGGGAAGGAAAAAAAAAAAAGCGTGCGCTTTCTTCAGCGGTCTTAAAGAGACAGGAGCCCAGCGGAGGAGCTGGATCGCCCCAGCACACTCAGCCCAGCAGTCTGCGAGTACTGGGGAGTTTCAGACGCCTTAGCTGGTGACTGAGGAAGCGTAGCCATACTTATACTTCTCACTGAGATCAATAGCCTCCTAGTCGTTTCCACCCCTGCCAGAGCGATAAAGGGCCCTGTGAAGCAGCGCAGTCACAGCTGTGGAATAGTGGGGCAATAGCGCCAACTACAGCATTCCCACAGAAACTACGTCCAGTGGGCATTTTTTTGTTTTTTCGTTTCTTTCTTTCCTTCTTTCTTTCTTCTTTCTTTCTTTCTTCCTTCCTTCCTTCCTTCCTTCCTTTCTTTCTTTCTCTCTCTCTCTCGCTCTCTCTCTCTCTCTTTCTTTCTTTCTTTCTTTCTCTTTCTTCTTTTTTTTCTTTTCTTTTTGTCTTTTTTTTTCTTCTCTTCTTAAAGTCTTAAAGAGCCCAGCTGACATACATGGCAACTATCAGTGACCAATTCTATAGCCATGAAAAGACAGAGGAATATGGTTCAGACCAAAATCAACCAGACAACCCCAGAGAGGGAGTCTGAAGGGATGGAAATGCACAGTCTTCCTGAAAAAGAATTCAGAATAAAAGTCATAACCATGCTGATGGACCTACAGAGAAATGTGCAAGAGCTGAGGGACGAAGTGAGGGAACTGAGGAAAGACAATGCAGAAATCAGACAAGCGATCGACGGGCTTAACAGCAGACAGGACGAGATGCAAGAGACTGTTAATGGAATAGAAAACAGAGAACAGGAGTACAGAGCAGCTGAGGGAGACAGAGAAAAAAGGATTTCTAGGAATGAAAGAATATTAAGAGAACTGTGTGACCAATCCAAATGGAACAATATTCGCATTATAGGAGTACCAGAGGAAGAAGAGAGAGAAAAAGGGATAGAAAGTGTCTTTGAAGAAATAATTGCTGAAAACTTTCCCTCGCCGGGGAAGGAAGTAGTGTTGCAGTCCACCGAAGCTCATAGATCTCCCAGCACAAGGGACCCAAGGAAGACAACACCAAGACACATAATAATTAAGATGACAAAGATCAAAGATAAAGACAGGGTATTAAAGGTAGCTAGAGAGAGAATAAAGATCACCTACAAAGGAAAACCCATCAGACTATCATCAGACTTCTCAACAGAAACCTTACAGGCCAGAAGAGAATGGCATGATATATTTAACATTATGAAACAGAAGGGCCTCGAACCAAGAATATGTATCCAGTACAATTACCCTTTAAATATGATGGAGGGATCAAACAATTTCCAAACAAACGAAAGTTGAGAGAGTTTGCCTCTCATAAACCACCACTACAGGATATCTTAAATGGACTGCTCTAGATGGAAGTACACCTAAGGTTAAAAAGATGTCACCAGAGAAAATAAAATCATAGCAAAGAAAGCAGACCATCCAAATACTAACTAAAGGCAAAGAATAAAACACCTATTATAGAAAGAATGGAGGAGGAGAAATAAGAAGGGAGAAAAATAAAGAAACATCAGACTGTGTTTACAATAACTTAACAAGAAAGTTAAGTTAGATTGTTAGATAGTAAAGAAGCAACCCTTGAACCCTTGGTAACCACGAATCTAAAGCCAGCAATGGCAATAAGTACATATCTATCGATAATAACCCTAAATGTAAATGGACTGAATGCACCAATCAAATGACACAGAGTAACAGAATGGATAAAAAAGCAAGACCCATCTATATGCTGCCTACAAGAAACTCACCTCAAATCCAAAGATATACATAGACTAAAAGTGAAGGGATGGAAAAAGATATTTCATGCAAACAACAAAGAGAAAAAAGTAGGTGTTGCAGTACTTGTATCAGACAAAATAGACTTCAAAACGAAGAAAGTAGCAAAAGATAAAGAAGGACACTACATAATGATAAAGGGGTCAGTCCAACAAGAAGATATAACCATTATAAATATATATGCACCCAACAAAGGAGCACCAGCATATGTGAGACAAATACTAACAGAATTAAAGGAGGAAATAGACAGTAATGCATACATCTTAGGAGACTTCAACACACCACTCACCCCAGAGGACAGATCAACCAGACAGAAAATAAGTAAAGACACAGAGGCACTGAACAGCATACTAGAACAGATGGACCTAACAGACATCTACAGAACTGTACACCCAAAAGCAACAGGATACACATTCGTCTCAAGTGCACATGGAACATTTTCCAGAATAGACCACATACTAGGCCACAAAAAGAACCTCAGTAATTTCAAAAATATTGAAATCCTACCAACCAACTTCTCAGATCACCAAGGTATAAAACTAGAAATAAATTTTAGAAAGAAATCAGAAAGGCTCACAAATACATGGAGACTTAACAACACTCTCCTAATTAATCAATGGGTTAACGACCAAATCAAAACAGAAATCAAAGAATATATGGAGACTAATGACAACAACAACACAAAGCCACAACTTCTGTGGGACGCAGCAAAGGCAGTTCTAAGGGGAAAGTATATTGCAATCCAGGCCTATTTAAAGAAGGAAGAACATTCCCAAATGAAGAGTCTAAAGACACAATTACAGAAATTGGAAAAAGAAGAACAAACGAGGCCCAAAGTCACCAGAAGGAGGGACATAATAAAGATTAGAGAAGAAATAAATAAAATTGAGAAGAACAAAACAACAGAAAAAATCAATAAAACCAATAGCTGGTTTTTTGAAAAAATAAACAAAATAGATAAACCCCTAGCCAGACTCATTAAGAGAAAAAGAGAATCTACACACATAAACACAATCAGAAATGAGAAAGGAAAAATCACGACGGACCCCACAGAAATACAAAGAATCATAAGAGAATATTATGAGAACCTATATGCTAACAAGCTGGAAAACATAGAAGAAATGGACAACTTCTTAGAAAAATACAACCTTCCAAGACTGACCAAGCAAGAAACAGAAAAACTAAACAGACCAATCACCAGTGACAAAATCGAATTGGTAATCAAAAAACTACCCAAGAACAAAACCCCTGGGCCTGACGGATTCACCTCTGAATTCTACCAGACACATAGAGAAGAAATAACACCGATTCTCCTTAAACTTTTCCAAAAAATAGAAGAGGAGGGAATACTTCCAAACTCATTCTATGAAGCCAACATCACTCTAATACCAAAACTGGGCAAAGACCTCACCAAAAAAGAAAATTACAGACCAATATCCCTGATGAACGTAGATGCAAAAATACTCAACAAAATATTAGCAAACCGAATTCAAAAATACATCAAGAGGATCATACACCATGATCAAGTGGGATTCTTCCCAGGGATGAAAGTATGGTACAACATTCGAAAACCCATCAATATCATCCACCACATCAACAAAAAGAAGAACAAAAACCACATGATCATCTCCATCGATGCTGAAAAAGCATTTGACAAAATTCAGCATCCATTCCTGATTAAAACTCTCAACAAAATGGGTATAGACGGCAAGTACCTCAACATCATAAAGGCTATATATGACAAACCCACAGCTAACATCATACTTAACGGCGAGACGCTGAAAGCTTTTCATCTAAGATCGGGAACAAGACAGGGATGCCCACTCTCTCCACTGTTATTCAACATAGTACGGGAGGTCCTAGCCACAGCAATCAGACAAAACAAAGACATACAAGGCATCCAGATTGGTAAAGAAGAAGTCAAATTGTCACTATTTGCAGATGACATGATACTGCATAAAAAACCCTAAAGATTCCATTCCAAAACTACTAGAACTAATATCTGAATTCAGCAAAGTTGCAGGATACAAAATTAACACACAGAAATCTGTTGCTTTCCTATACACTAATGATGAACTAACAGAAAGAAAAATCAGAAAAACAATTCCATTCACAATTGCATCAAAAAGAATAAAATACCTAGGAATAAACCTAATGAAGGAAGTGAAAGACCTGTACTCTGAAAACTAGAAGACACACCTAAGAGAAATTAAAGAGGACACTAACAAATGGAAATGCCTCCCATGCTCTTGGCTAGGAAGAATAAATATTGTCAAAATGGCTATACTACTAAAGCAATCTACAGATTCAACGCAATCCCTATCAAACTACCAACAGCTTTCTTCAATGTACTGGAACAAATAATTCTAAAATTCATGTGGAACCACAAAAGACCCCGAATAGCCAAAGCAATCCTGAGAAGGAGGAATAAAACAGGGGGAATTACACTCCCTGACTTCAAGCTCTACTACAAAGCCACAGTAATCAAGACAATTTGGTATTGGCACAAAAACAGACCCACGGACCAGTGGAACAGAATAGAAAATCCAAACATTAACCCAAACATACAGTCAATTAATATTTGATAAAGGAGCCTTGGATATACAATGGGGAGATGACAGCCTCTTCAGCAGCTG
>JAVSCE010019494.1:0-43308 GCA_032199065.1 Smutsia gigantea
CCAGAAAAGCAAGCATTAACTGCGATTCCTCAAAACCTCCCTTTTTAAAAAAAAAGTCACCTGCCTGATTTGTTTTCAAAGCTGCTTTCACCCAGAGAGGGCCTGGGTGGTAGGAGCGACTCCCTGAGTTACTTCTTTTCTGGGTCCGTTTTTCATAACACAAAAGATGACCCCCTCCTCCTGCCCTCCGAGTTGGAGGCAGGAAATTCAAGAATCTTTTTGGAAGGATCCTGAAGCTCTTACCAAAGCATCCTTGTCACTCAAGACCAGGTGAAGGAAGGGGCTGAGCTGAAATGGAAATAATCTATGGCGTTGGCTGTCTAGACAGCGCTCGATGCTCTGGACGGGGAGGAAAGCAGACGGAAGCGGGCTTTGGCCAAAGCTGAAACTCAAGCCGCCATCACCGGTCCTCTGAGCCATCCTCAGACTTGGCTGTTTGGGCCGGCGCCAAAATTGGCCTGGGGCTGTTTCTTGCTCCAGTTTCAAAGGTTTCAGGCTTCTACTGAGGGAAAAGCTTGAATTTTTCACAGTGAGAAATTTAATGAAAGGTAAGAAACAGTTGATGCTTCCTTCTCTTTTGGATCTTTCTGTTGGTGGGAGGGTGGTGAGAGAAAATGAATTATTTTAACCATAAATCTTTGGCCGGAGATCAAGTTTTGAAAGGAGGGCATCTACTAATTGAAAACATCATTTTTGGGGTCCTTAAATCAGGGGAAACAGGTGCAGGTTTGTGGTTTTAGAGAAAGTATTTCTTTTGGAAAAAAAGAAGGAAAAGTGTGCCAGACAAGGTCCCTCCGAAGCCAGTAGACCTTTACTTTTCAGCCCTATTTACTTAGAAGGTGACTGGAAAGATTAACTGAGAAGTTAAAAGAAAAATCAACTCTCACCTTTCTAAGTAACACTCCCAATCCTCTCTTTTTTTTTTTTTCCTTTTTGATAATGTTCTCTTGTAATACTGTCCATTCCTGAGTGGATTCCCACACCTCATCTACTTTCCTTCTTAATCTTGTGACGAAAGCCTAGGCCTCCGCTCTCTTTCATACAAGCTCAACAGAGCTGGCATTTCTCCTTCACTATGGTGTTATTTTTCCGTGTTTTCTCTGGTTGGGAAGGGGCAGAAATTTCAAGGTCGAAAAAGTCGTTGGCAGAAAAGAGTAGTATTTCCCTGCCTGCGCTGTATGCTGGGTGCTTGGAGACGGCATGTATCTCTGCCATCCCCACAGTAAAACCAGGTGAGGTCACTGAGGTTCTTTTCATTTTTAAACTTGCCTTGATGGTTGAGGAAACGACGACTCGGAGAGGAGAAGTGACATGCCTGAGGTGGCCCAGCTAGGAAGCAGCAGAGGTGAACTTGAAAGCCAGGACTGTCTGACTCTCAAGCCTTTGGGCCTTCTGTCACTCTACAGCGCCCCCCACATGTATGAACAGTGGGTGGCGAAGCAAGCTAATGGCTGTGAGAATACACGGAAGCTTTTTTCACTTGAAATTAATCATAGCACCTTCCTGTCTTGGGGAATTATTCAACAGGTTTATTTTTAGTCAAATAAACATTAGTGCCATGTTTTTAGGGGAGATTCTGAGTTTCACGTTACACATCAAGAAAGGTGGTCAGTAGAGTCTGTTTCCTCAAGAAACCAGTATCGTGTATTTGTTACCTGTTGCTGTGTAACAAATTACTCCAAAACTTAGTGTCTTGAAATGACATTTATTATGTCACAGTTTCTGTGGGTCAGGAGTGTGGGCATGGCTTAGCTGGGTTCTCTGACTCAGGGTACCCCCCAAACTAGTCAAGATGTCATCCAGGGCTATAGTCATCAGAAGGGTTGACTGGGGAAGGATCTGCGTTCAGGCTCACTCACATGATTGTTGGCAGGCTCAGTTCCCATGGGCTGTTGGCCTTAGCTTCTCCGTGGCTGATGGTGTGAGGGGGCCCTCAGCTCCTTGCCATGCGGGCCTCTCCAACCTGGCTGCTTGCTTTATCAGTGTGTACACATGGTATGTCAGCAAGATAGAAGCCACAGTCTTTTCTAACCTAATTGTGGAAGTGATATCCCAAAACTTTTGCTGTACTCTGTTCATTAGAAGCAAGTGACTAAGTCCAGCACACACTCAAGGGGAGGAGATTACACAAGGGTGTGAATACCAGGAGGCAGGGGTCACCGGAAGCCATGTCAGCAGCTACTCTTCAGAAGAGTGGAAATGGTGCTCATAATAATAATGATGAGGTTGGTGACGATAGCGGCCTTTATTGGGTGGTTTGATGCACCAGGCATTGGGCTAAATCCCCACACTGCTCTTTGAATTAAGAAGGTTCACTAATGTCCCTGAGTTGCTGCAGGAAAGACAGGGCCCAGCTCTGGCAGTTCCTGCTCCAGAGACCCTCCCTTTACATGATGCAAGTCTTGACCGGAACACTGAACTTCTCTGGCCAAAACAAGCTCCTTTTGAGATAGGAGTTGGAAAAACAAAGCAAAACTCACTACGCATCAGAAAATTGCAAATGAACACAACCAGAAGCTATTTCTTACCCATCAGATTGGAAAAAAAAACTTAAGTTGGAGAAAGTGTGGGGGATTCTCAGGCACTGCTGAGAGACTATAAATTTGTACTGCTACTTTGGAGGGAAATTTGGCAGGATCTATTAAAATTTTAAAAGGACATAAAAATAAAAAATGTGCATAGCCTATGACCCAGCAATTACACTTTTAAGAATTTACCCTAGAGAAATACTTGCACATGTGCACGAAGAATTTTCACTCCAGAGTTATTTCTGAGAGTAAGAAGTAAATAGTAAAACTGGAAACAGTCTACATGTCCATCAGCAAAAAATGGCTAAATAAATTGTAGAGCATTCATACCATGGAAAAAACCATGAAGCAGGTAAAGAGAATGATATAGATGTATAAGTATGGCATGGAAATATCTCTAAAACATACTTTTTCTGTTTTAAAAAGTAACACTTTGTTTTAGAGAAAAGTAAGTTGCAGAATGATTCCCTCAGTATGATACCATATATGTAACCCTCAACAATATTGCATTTCATATATATTATATTGCTTATGATATATTTATATCTATCATTTATCTATATACACATATATATACATACATATACATATATATAACATATATACCAATAAAAATATATTCAAGTGCATGGGAATGGCCTGGAAGGGTGCACACCAAGCTGATAACAGGAGAGGAAGGGTGGGGAAGAAGCTAGAGCTGAGGGGTGGTCAAAGTAGACTTCAGCTTTGTATGTAATATTTTTGATGTTTTTAAAGAAAAAGCTTAATTGCCTTATTTATGTCAGATAAGCCTATCTCTTTTAAAAAGCATTACTGTAATTCCCCCCAATGATTTTCCCTGCATTATATTGGCCAGAACTGAGCTGCATAGTTACCCTCAGTGCAAAGGAGACTGGGAAGATAAATAGTTTTTAGCTTTGCTATTAGAGGAAAGCAGGGAAGAAGAGAGTTGGGAGTGGCTATTGGGCTGGCAACTAAAAACATCTACCATAGTTCAATCTTTTAGTTACCCAACACCTATACATGCCTTTCTTTCTATACATATACTCTATGTAGAGTCCAAAGTCCAAAGTCAATTACTGCATCTACCTCTAACTCTGGGATCTCTGAATGATAAAGTGCAGGCCACCGTCAGGTCCAGATGTGAGAGGATACTCCCTGTTAGCAACATCTGAGACAGGTTTTAGGGTAGGTGTCTTTTCTGGGGGTACTCAGCTTTAGTAGCTCTTTTCTTGGTGATAGTTTGACCTCCAAAGATTATTTTTAGGGTTTAACAGTCACAGGCTATCATAAGCCAGGCTCAGGTTGTTTGGAAAATATACAACCCTCAGAAATGTAATAGAGATCCAACTTTGATTTCCATGTGTAAGTAGCCACAGCAAAGATTCCACGTAGACTTTCATATGTAAGTAGCCACAGCAAAAGAGTCCACCTAGGCATGGCGTGTAAGCCTAAATTGTCTCATCTTTTACCACTCTCTGCCCAACCCTCTAGTCCTTGGTTTATTGGCTGATTCTTGGTGGCAACTTAAAATGGTAACCTTGGTTAGAGAGACACCTCATTTAATATGATATTTGCATGTTGGTGCCCCTTCCTTTATTTGAGAGATTTCTTAAGGAAGGTTCTAAACAATAGCCGGAGGCACTGATCTAATTTCCTGCCAACACTAGTTTCATTTCTGTTACTTGGGCTTTTTCGATTTTAAGACTTTACATTATGGGATTCTCAGTCAGGGTAGGTTATAGGCCACAGTCAGATAGTGCCTCTCTTAGCAAAGCCATATCCCTTCCATTGGCTTACAGACTGGCTGGGTCTTGTCTGAGATCATCTCTTTCTTGTAGGACTTTATTAAAAATCTCAGGGAGTAGCCAGCATGGACTAATATTCTGGAATTTTCCAGTAATGTCTTCTGACTCTATAATCCCAATTGGCGTGAAGTTTTAAGTTAGAGCAGGCAACGGTTTGACCAAATGTTTGCCACTGAATAAAAAGGGTGATTTGCTTCAGCCAGTAATGATCAGGCCCTTCCTCCCGCATGTTTTAAATTCTGTTACTTTCAGTACCCAACCCTGGTACCAATTCTTTTTTAATCAGAAAAAACTTAGTTGTGTGCAACAGAAATTGATTCTGCCTTTTCAAGCAAAGAAGTAGATTAACTAAAGAATATAGGGTGAGTTAGAATTGTTGCAAAGCCTAAAGAATCAGGGTCAAGGCTGTTTCCAGAAATAATGTTCCTAAAAATACTGGGGAGCCACTACAAGAGAAAACTCTTGCCACTGCTATGACCAAGGAGGAAATGCTGTAACTTGCATTGCTGCTGGGAACTCAACTTCAGTGCAACTAGTAATTCTGCCAGCACTGATGCTAGTCTGGTGCCAGTAATTTGACTTTTCAACCACCACCACTCTTGCAACCAGATGCCTCTGCTGCTACTCGCACCAGCAACATGGATTTTGAGCAGTGCCTCCTTGCGCACGTTGGCTCATTTATACCCAAGTCTGCATGAATACATCTTATTGGTGGCACCTACAATACAGGCCTGTGCCTAAGTGCAAAGGGTTTAGTGAAGCAGACCTTCTGAATTCTACCTTAGGGAGGAAGGATTTATAAGGCCAGAGAGTCTATAAATACATTTTGATGTATAATAAGAAGTATATATTTGGTTTTGGTGCCCATTTCTGGCACAAAGCTCACAAAACTCTCGAAATTTCCCAAGCAATGAGAGCAATAAAGGTATCTTTTGTTACGTTAATGAGACGACTTTTGGAAAGTCCCTAGGTAACCTAAGGAAATAGGCTGGTTGCCAGGGGAACCAATCACATGATGAGAGGGCTGGAACTTTCAGTCCTATCCCCCTGACCTCAGGGGAGGGGAGAGGGGCTGGAGATTGAGTTTAGTCACCAGTGGTCAATGATTTAATCAATCATCTGGAGAGGGCTTGGAAACTGTCCCTTCCCACACATCTTGCCCTATGTGCCTCTTCCCCCTGGTCATTCCCGAGTTACATCCCTTTATGATAAATCAGTGATCTAGAGGGTAAAATGTTTCCCTGAGTTCTGTGAGCTGCTCTAGCAAATTATCAAACCAAAGGAGGGGGGTCATGTGAATCTCCGATCTACAGCCTGTAGGTCAGAAGCAAAGGTGGCAACCTAGACTTGTGATTGTCATCTAAAGTGTGTGTGTGTGTGTGCAGTGGGGGTGAGCAGTTTGTGGGACTGAGCCCTTAACCTGTGGGATCTGATGCTACCTCCAGTAGAGTGTCAGAACTGAGTTACTTGCTTGGTGGTACGGAGAATAACACATCTATCAAGGATGTTCAAAAGTCACTGGACATCCAGACAACATGACAAGTCTACACAATAGCTTCACTCACAGGTTCTGCTTGGTGTCCCCAGGAGCTCCAGGTTCTTCCCTTATGGTGACAAAATGGTTGAACAGCTGAAAACTTACACCCTTTCAAATTCAAGCCCAGTGGAAAAGAGGGTTTTTCTCCCCCCTACAAATTTTCTGCAATTCACTTTGATTGGACAGACTTGGTCAATTGCCCATCCCTAAACTACTTCTAGTGGCTAAGAGCATGGTCTGCTTTGATGGGCCAGGATTGCATCATGGGTTCCACATCTGAAATAGAGATTTTCATCCAGAACTCATGGCCTGAGAGGGGATGGGGGAATCTACAAACAAATATTGGGAAATGGAATGGATTCTGATAAACAGACAAACCAAACAGAGTTCATGTCTTCCATCCTATATGTAGAGAGGAACATTTCACTCATGTTTTCTAAAACCTCTTCTAAAATTATTTTGTTTGTTTATTTAAATCACTATGAAATCATGGGTTCCTATCTTTTTTTTTAATTTTTTTTTATTGTGAAATGATTATCACAGTAAGTTTAGTTAACATCCTTCAACATACATAGTTACAAATTATTTTTTCTTGCGATGTGAACTTTTGAAGTTTTTTCCTCTTAACAACTTTTCAATACACAAGACATTATTGCTCACCATGCAACGAACAAGTTCCAATACAGTGAACAAGCTCATGGGTTCCTATCTTATTTAACAGGTTATAATTTGTAACTATCATTGTTTATTTTAATATTCATATTCAAATTGTCCCAAATTTGGCCAGTGAGAGCCCCTTCAAGCTACATTCTGTATCCGTTTGATGTCCCCATCTTTCTTTGAGTATTTCCTTATTTTCTGGTGAAAGATATTCCAGGTGTGTCTCATACTTTCCCTGGTGCAACCATGGAATCAGTTATAGTGGGTCTGGGATTTGGTTTTACCCTACTTTCAAGCTAATAAAAGCCTGCTACTCTTTCATGGATGCTGGCAGAATACATGAGACTCCTGAGTCAGAGACAAAGGTCTTTATTACTCATAATACAGGTAGTAACAGGAGCCTTGGCATAATCACATTGGTGTTCCTATATCCAAGTCCAACGGGAGCAATGTGATAAGGCCAGATGGATGCATGGAGTATGTTTGCATTACAGCTGAAGAGCACTGAGATTGGGGAGTCCATTGCTTTTACAGAAAGCACTAAGTAAGTCTTCTCCTTATTCTGGAAGACATTACTCATTTTGCAAAGTCATTCACTGCAAACACAACCCTGGGACAGGCATGAGGAGGAGTGGTCAGGTCCCTCCATTTTTGGACACCAAGTAAGAATGTGCAGAGAAGCCAGGCCTATGGCAAGGTACTGCTTCCAACAGCCATTTCTCTACAGAGCCCTGGTTCCTTTCAGTGGAGAATGGTGTCTAGAAACCAAGATCTACTTGCTAGTGTGCTCATTGCTATTGAATATTGCTGTTCCTAGATGTTCTCAGAAGAGAGCTAGATGATATATGTGTCCACACACACATACCCTTACATATGTATGTATGTATGTAATCTACCTATCCCATCTATCTCTTCATGCATTCACACTGATAGCTCCAATACCACAGGTTTATTCTAGTTTTCTGCTTTTCCGTATCTGTAACACTCTTCTCTGACAATGAGAAACTCAAAATGTTATTTACGTATTTGTTTAATTGTCCCATCACTGCCATTGCTACTCATCCTCCAATCACACGACAACCTCCAAACCCCTTGGGTTCTGGCCTGCTGTGCTGCCATGCACCTTCTTCCCCTGTATGGAGGCTCTCCTTACTCCAGTCACTAACAGCCAGGGCTGGCACCTTAGCTGCCACTGCTTAAGGACACTTTCCTCTACCCACTCAGGCTCTAAGCCCCATGCCAGCTGCCACCACCACCACCTCCCAGCAGGGGTCCCCTTCTGACCTGCCTGGTGACACACCCTGTGCCTGACCACCCTCCTGCATGGACACTCATGTTTCAGCACCCTGGGCTGGGCCACTGCTGCCACTGCCATCACCCTCTGTAGATACAACCTTCACCTTGCCTGAGCCCCGGAATGCCCTACGCTCACCTTCTGAAGACACTCACCTTGTTCAGACACACCTAACGGCTTCTAGACAGAATTAATCAGGAAGGGAAGAGGAGGGGTAAAGACCTAATGACCATTTTGAATGGCTGCAAAACACTACATTGTGTGGATATAATCTAGTTTGCTTAACCGCCTCCTAGCTGTATTAAGTAATGATTGTATTTTTTTCCTTTTCTAGATACCATTCCAGGAATCAAACTATGAACATAAATCTTTGTGCATCTTGCCACACACCTCTCTGGTGGTTTTATTAGGGCAGATTCCTAGAAGGGGAATGATTCCTGGGTCAGAGAATATGACCACTTGTACAGCTCCTGGTCTTCACTGCACAGCTTCAGTGTTCATCTTATGATCAATACACCCTGAATAAATAAACAAGCAGGACTCTGTCCCAGAGACTGCTGAGGATTTTCTACAGATGATAGGTGTTTCACCATTTGTTGACATCACCTCCCTTTTTTGCACCAAGATTGATGTGGGAAATTCTGTATAAATACCCTGCATCAACAAACCATAGTGTCAGCAGGCCTCTTAAAGATGGGCACCTCGATGTGGTGTGGCTGGCCCGGCCCACACAGGACAGGCGCCTGTGATTTATAAGATCCAAACATGAAGTCTTCAGGAAAGTTGAAGTGCTTTATAGGTCACCTGGATTTTTCCTACCATAGATGTTTTGACTCCCAGGTTTCCTTTATGTCACTCTGTCCATAGTCTAGGTATTATTAACATGGAATAAAGAGGTTACTGTAGCAGAGGCCGAGTAGCACACAGGAGGGAGTTTGTGATTCTAAGTGAGAGAAGAAAGAAGTAACAGGAGAGGGAATTAATTAGGACAAACACTGGCAACCAGACAACCAAGTATTCACTGCATGAGGGCCACTGGCCTAGCTTTGTGCTCGGAGCTGTCAGCAGGTTCATTTGGTCACACATTCAACATCCTTTCCCAGGCACAGACTCTCTCCAGGC
This sequence comes from Smutsia gigantea, assembly GCA_032199065.1. Classification (NCBI taxonomy): domain Eukaryota; kingdom Metazoa; phylum Chordata; class Mammalia; order Pholidota; family Manidae; genus Smutsia; species Smutsia gigantea. The sequence continues at coordinate 8,950 of JAVSCE010019494.1, forward strand.
CTTGGGCTCTCTATCCCGGTGAGCGGGACTGGAGAGAAGAGACACACTGTCCTGCTCTCCAGGGGCTTGCCGCCTAGAAGAGGAGAAGCCAGACCATCAGTGTAGCATCTGCCAGAGCGCCTCCTCTAGCCTGGGGAAGGCTCTGTGAAGGTGGTGGGCAGGATGCCTGCCGTAGAAGTTGCACCAGTTAGGAGGCTGAGGTGGGCAGTTTTACCAGGCAGAGGAAGTAGTGTAAGCCAAGGCACATGATCCTGACGGCTTATGAGCAAGGACTTAGCATATGTGCTCCACACGTCCAGTGCCGCTCCCAGGGCTGAGTAGGGAGTGGATTTCATGCTCCAGTGTTTAACTGAGAAGGTTGTGAGAGGACTGGCTGCATGAAATTATCCAATGATTCTCTTCTGCCTCCATGATGAATTCCATGTCTTACCTAAGCACACAAGAATCCATGAGCCTTTGCTCTGTAACAAACAACCCCCAAATCTCAGTGGCTTACCCCAGTAAGCATTTATTCTTCTTGCTCATGCCTCTGTGGGTTGCCTGGGAAGTGGCCACTGTTGGCTGGGAGGGGGCTCCACTCCAGGCTCTGTGTCGGGTCCCAGGTCTGCCTCATAGGTCTCATCCTCGTTGGGGCAGTGGTTGAATAAAGCATATTCTTTTTTTTTTTGGTCACTAAAATATTTTTATTTATTTATTTATTATTATTATTATTTTTAATATAATTTATTTTATTATCATTAATTTACAATTACATGTGCAATATTACGATTATTAAACTACCCCTTCATCAGGTCCCCCCCACCAACCCCATTACAGTCACTGTCCATCAGTGTAGTGAGATGCTATAGAATCACTACTTGTCTTCTCTGAGTTGTACAGCCCTCCCCGTGCCCCCCCAACATTACATCTGCAATCATAATGCCCCTTTTTCCCTCTTATCCCTCCCTTCCACCCATCTTCCCCAGTCCCTTTCCCTTTGGTAACTATTAGTCCGTTCTTGGGTTCTGTGAGTCTGCTGCTGTTTTGTTCCTTCAGTTTTTTTCTTTGTTCTTATACTCCACATATGAGTGAAATCATTTGATACTTGTCTTTTTCGGCTTGGCTTATTTCACTGAGCATAATACCCTCTAGCTCCATCCATGTTGTTGCAAATGGTAGGATTTGTTTTCTTCTTATGGCTGAATAATATTCCATTGTGTATATGTACCACTCTTCTTTATCCATTCATCTACTGATGGACACTTAGGTTGCTTCCATTTCTTGGCTATTGTAAATAGTGCTGCGATAAACATAGGGGTGCATCTGTCTTTTTCAAACTGGGCTGCTGCATTCTTAGGGTAAATTCCTAGGAGTGGAATTCCTGGGTCAAATGGTATTTCTATTTTGAGTTTTTTGAGGAACCTCCATACTGCTTTCCACAATGGTTGAACTAATTTGCAGTCCCACCAGCAGTGTAGGAGGGTTCCCTTTTCTCCACATCCTCGCCAACATTTGTTGTTGTTTGTGTTTTGGATGTTGGCCATCCTCACTGGTGTGAGGTGATATCTCATTGTGGTTTTAATCTGCATTTCTCTGATGATTAGCGATGTGGAGCATCTTTTCATGTGCCTGTTGGCCATCTGAATTTCTTCTTTGGAGAAGTGTCTATTCATGTCCTCTGCCCATTTCTTAATTGGATTATTTGCTTTCTGTTTGTTAAGGTGTATGAGTTCTTTATATATTTTGGATGTCAATCCTTTATCAGATACGTTTTTTATGAATATATTCTCCCATACTGTAGGATGTCTTTTTGTTCTACTGATGGTGTCCTTTGCTGTACAGAAGCTTTGCAGCTTGATATAGTCCCGCTTGTTCATTTTTACTTTTGTTTCACTTGCCTGGGGAGATATGTTCATGAAGAAGTTGCTCATGTTTATGTCCAAGAGATTTTTGCCTATGTTTTTTTCTAAGAGTTTTATGGTTTCATGACTTACATTCAGGTCTTTGATCCACCTTGAGTTTACCTTTGTGTATGGGGCTAGACAGTAGTCCAGTTTCATTCTCTTACATGTAGCTGTCCAGTTTTTCCAACACCAGCTGCTGAAGAGGCTGTCATCTCCCCATTGTATATCCAAGGCACTTTTATCAAATATTAATTGACTGTATATGTTTGGGTTAATGTTTGGATTTTCTATTCTGTTCCACTGGTCTGTGGGTCTGTTTTTCTGCCAATACCAAATTGTCTTGATTACTGTGGCTTTGTAGTAGAGCTTGAAGTCAGGGAGTATAATTCCCCCTGTTTTATTCCTCCTTCTCAGGATTGCTTTGGCTATTCGGGGTCTTTTGTGGTTCCATATGAATTTTAGAATTATTTGTTCCAGTTCATTGAAGAAAGCTGTTGGTAGTTTGATAGGGATTGCATTGAATCTGTAGATTGCTTTAGGTAGTACAGCCATTTTGACAATATTTATTCTTCCTAGCCAAGAGCATGGGATGCATTTCCATTTGTTAGTGTCCTCTTTAATTTCTCTTAGGAATGTCTTGTAGTTTTCAGAGTACAGGTCTTTCACTTCCTTCGTTAGGTTTATTCCTAGGTATTTTATTCTTTTTGATGCAATTGTGAATGGAATTGTTTTTCTGATTTCTCTTTCTGTTAGTTCATCATTAGTGTATAGGAAAGCAACAGATTTCTGTGTGTTAATTTTGTATCCTGCAACTTTGCTGAATTCAGATATTAGTTCTAGTAGTTTTGGAATGGAATCTTTAGGGTTTTTTATGTACAGTATCATGTCATCTGCAAATAGTGACAATTTGACTTCTTCTTTACCAATCTGGATGCCTTGTATGTCTTTGTTTTGTCTGATTGCTGTGGCTAGGACCTCCAGTACTATGTTGAATAACAGTGGAGAGAGTGGGCATACTTGTCTTGTTCCCGATCTTAGATGAAAAGCTTTCAGCGTCTCGCCGTTAAGTATGATGTTAGCTGTGGGTTTGTCATATATAGCCTTTATGATGTTGAGGTACTTGCCGTCTATACCCATTTTGTTGAGAGTTTTAATCAGGAATGGATGCTGAATTTTGTCAAATGGAATAAAGCATATTCTTCTCACGGAAAAAGGCAGGAGTACAAGAGGACGGTCGGAATCTCGGAAGCACAATCCAAGCCTTTGCCATCCTGATGGCATCCAGAGGTCAAAACAAGTCACATGGTAAACGCAAAGTGAAGGGACGCCGAGGGCGGTGGCAAAGTGGGGCTGTAAGATACATCATCTGTAATCTGGCCCCTACAGACCTTACCTGCCTCACCTGTGCCTCTTTCTGACACCTTGGCCATAGCTACACAAGGCCACTTGTCTCCTCTGGACATGCCATGATTTTTCACACTGTATCTGTGCACATGCTCTTCGGTGGGCCTAGAATGGTCTTCCCTGCCTCACCCACCTCATCAATCCCATCACACCATTTCTGAATAAGCAAGGCCTGGCTCCAGGGGTTAGGGGACATTCTTATTTGTCTTCCTTTTCCTCTCCATACCTGTGGGTAATAAGAAGGATTTGGGCCTTTCCTGGGTCTGGTTCTCCCCTATGGTTGTTCTCTTCTCTCCACCACCATCTTTTCCTCTCTCATACTTATTCTCTGCATGCATTGGTATGATGATGTTAAGTTAAGATTTGGAGTAGGGACATGTGGCCTTACTTTGACCTTGAATCTTGTCTAGGGTGCCCTGCATTTTAGGAGTCATGTGAGATGCTGTTTATAAAATGGATCCTCTTTCTCTTCTGCTTTTGCCTCTTGGGTTCTCTCTGGTGGGAGGGTGGTGGTAAAAGGCAGGATCTAGGCATTCCTGGGTCCTGTGAGGATCTCGTGACTCCATTAAAAAGTTCCCCCCATCCATCTCAACCTCAGGCATGGAATGGGTTTCACAGAATAGTGGTCAACAAGTTTTTGGTGGATGAATGAATGAATGAGTTTATGAATGGGTGGATGAGTGAATGAATGGACAGATGCATCTCTTCCGTCTGGCTTTCTGCTCACTGTCAGGGCCTTGGTTGAGTCTAGCAGTTGAGTTTCCAAAGGCAGGACTGTTGGATCAGCAATGGGAAAACATGGACCTGCACATCTTAGCTTTTAAAGGTTTCAGTGGCAGCCACAGAAAGTGGTTCTGAGGGGCAGGCATGTTTGCAAGCGGACCCAGCCTGGGAGTGGGACTTGTTTTTAAGCATCCTATTTTGAGAGATTCTAGAAAGTTATGGAGCTCTGGGGAACCAGCCTGGGGCCACTCATAGCTCATTTAGTGGCAAGTGTTGTCTTTAGGGGACTCTAATTCCCTTTATAAAGAGCTTTTTTTTTTAATGGAGCCTGGATACCGTTAACATTAATGTTCAACAGGTCAAGCAGTTCCAGCCATTACTGATAATAAAAAAGAGATTCTGCAAATGTAAAGTCAAACCAGTGCCCCAGTAGACAGCATATTTGCTGGTCTGAATCGTGGACTGTTCTTGCAATTTAATAGAGAGGAAAATTGAGCTGGGACAGGTGAAGTGATCTCCCCAAGGTCACACAGGTAGGACAGGTGGTACAGGCAGGCTAGTTCCAGGTTGGCTGAATGACGGTGCTGACCGTCTATGCAGGCAGTGACACTGTGACGCAGAAGGTCTAGGGGCTGCTCACGGGAAGCTAATCTCAGGGAAGTGTTCTGAGGACTCAGGTCACTCCCAAGCAGGAAACTGGGCTTTGAAGGCAGAGGCTGGAAGGATTTAGCAGTTTGCATAGGTCATGGGGCAGGGTCAAAGTCCAGGGTCCAGACTGCAAATAATGAGTGGGTGTCAGAGACCTGTTTTAAGGGGGTGCCAGGGGCAGATGTGTGAGCTTCAGTTAGAAAAAGGGCATCTAGAGCCTGACCATTTAAGCCTCCTCCATCCCCAGGCACTGCTTTTTGTTGCAATTACTGCTCCATGGACAAAAGTGCTTCTTGGAACAGTTTATAGAGACCAGTGATTTGGGGAAGTTGGCAGCCCTGGGCCCTTTCTACCAAAGCATTAATAATGAGGGAGACTTATCTACAACTGGAGAGAGATGACCTGGTCAGATTTGCTTGCCTATCTTCACAGGAGTGGAGAGCAGTGGGGGCCGTGGGAGAATCAGTGCTGATGTATGTCTAAGATGGGCAGAGCATTTGGTGGTGATGTGCACACGTGCTGCTGTTGGCTACACACTGTCACTCCCCTTTATCTTGGTGTCAACACCCCAGTTTTCAATGAGGTGCTGTCACCCACATAGCTCTTGTACTTTAAGGCTCCAGTTCTTGCTCCAGGAGGTGGATCCTGGTTGGCCTAAGCTCACAGCTCACTACCCTCGCCTCAGTGACTGGCAAGTGTCCTGGGGAAGCATTTGCTGGGGTTTCTGAGAAGGAAGCTTTTTTTTGTTTCATAGAAGCTATGTTGGAGGAGCTCTCTTTTCTTATTGGACTAGGATGCCTTTCTTGCTGTTGGCATCCATCTTGTGGCCAAGAGGGGAGGCAGCCTTGAGGGGAGGCAGACTTGGGCAGAAGGCAGAGTGGAGAGATGGAAAGAAACAAGCTTCTTTTATTCTCCACTGAACTGCCAACTAAGCTTTGCTGAAACTTCTCCTGCCTCTGGACTTCTCGGCTGCAGGAGCCAGTAAGTTCTCTTAATGCGTTAGTTTTGTGTTACTTGGGAATGAGCTGTTCCTAAGTGATTTAGAGAGCTACTGCCTCCACCGTGTCCTCTCTGGAAGTATTTCCAGGCCATCCTGCAGATGCAGCCTCTGAGTTATACCCCTGCACTGGGCTCAGGGGACAACATGTGGGGGAGGTCACGGATCCCTGCATGGCTGCCAAGGACCAGCCTCTACACCCGCCTCCGTCATGCTTCCCTGCCAGGGTCCATATATCAGACCTACATAGCATCCACGGATGATAGCAAAATCTCAGAAACTGGAGTGAGAGAATGTGCCTTCTAATATTTTCTTTTTAATAAAATGTCTTGATTTTCTTTCCTGACCCCTCTCTACTCATTTTGGATGAGGTCAGACGTAGGACAGAAGCCCTAGGGGCTGTAAGGCTTAAATATTTAACTGAAACTTGGACACAATACTCTCTCTGGCCCTTTCCAACTCTGTCAGGCTCTGATGCTATGATAGCTGGTCCAGTTATGGTGATGGGACTCCGAGAGCGTCTGCTGTGTGTCAGGTCCCTCATAGCCACTGTGTAGTCCCATTTTGCAGATGTGGAAATTGAGGCTCTGACAGGCCATGTGGATAGCTCAACACCACACAGACGCAGAGCTAGGATTTGAATTTGGCTTCTTCTGACACCAAAACCTCTGCGCTTTCTATGACACCATGTGAATATGCCCTAGCTTTGGGGCATTTTAGTTTATTAAGATGGTTATCCTACTTTGGAAATGGGGTCAGATGGAGTGACACACCTGGAGCCTGATGGGAATTTTTTGGAGCAGTTGTCCTGTGTTTCTTTTTTTTTTCTTTCTTTTCTTTTCCTGAACTCACTCAGTTCAGCCAAGGGTGTTTCAAGAGGCCGATTTTCAGCCTCTGTTCCCACTGAAACCTGGAAGAACGTGAACCAGCGCCAGCAAGCTTGTTGGATAATTTTGGAAGCCGCAGAGATCCTTCGGAGTTGGCCTGTCTCTAGCTCACTGTGTACAAATGGAGGGATGTTTGTTGTTTCAGCGGCCACTGAGCAGAACCCAGGGAGAGGGTGAGGAGCTCTCGGAGGCCAAGCATTCTGAGAGGATAGGGTGTGTGCACACCGCAAGCCAGCTTCAAAAATATCCACAATTCAGGGGGAAGAAAACCCCAACCTGACTCCATTAAGTTCTCTTGATTAATACACACATCCCCCCGAGGAAACCCTCTTTCCTGCAAGACAGTCTGGATTTTTATTGAGTGCTCACTGCGAGGGAGGGAGTTTTGAAGAGAGTTTAACTAAAAGATTTGGAGTTGGAATAGGTGGCCTCACTCTGACCCTGACCCTTGTGTAGGGTGCTCTGCATTCTGTAAGGATTGCCTGAGATGCTGTTTCTAAAAGGGCTGCTCTGTTTCTCTCCTGCTTAGGTTCTCTGGTGGGAGGGAGGTGGTGGTCGTGGTAGAAGTCAGGAGCTGGGCTTTCTTGGGTCACATGTGGATCTCATGACCATCAGATAGTTCCCACCCTACCCCACCTCAATCCCAAGCACGGAGTAGGCGGCACAGGGTAGCGGTCAACAAGTTTTAAGTGGATGGATAGATGGATGCACTTCCTTGATGCAGCTTTCTGCTCACTGCGAGGGTCTTGGGTGAGCACAGCAGCTGTCCTTTAGTTTGGAAGTGAGGTCCCCTTACATAATGTAGTGACTCTTACATGCTTCAGGCCAGCAGACCTCTAATAATTTCATTGATGTGGAGAGTCTCTAAATTTTTTTCAGGTTTATTTCTCAACCTCTGGAGCTCATGTGTCTTATCAAGGCCTCCTACATATTTGCAGCTTCTTGCTCATTCGGTTTGATTAACATGATGTCATCGATATAGCAATACTTGCCTTGTCTGTCATTGATGAATGGGACGCTCTGCAGAATGTCCAGATGGTCCAGATCCCTTTGGACTATGTTATGAAAAAGTATGGGAGAGTTAACATAGCTCTAGTGTAAGACTATAAATTTATACTGTTGACTGTTCCGTGGGGATTGCAAACTGCTTTGGGTACTCCTTCTTGACAGAGACAGAAGAGAATACATTTGCCAGAGCCAGGGCTGCATGCCATATATCAGAGCTACGTTCTTCTTCTCTAGCAAAGATCCTCCATCTGTACCAGCAGCTGTCATTATAGCTACTACTTGGTTGAGTTCGTGGTAGTTTACTTTCATCTTACAAAATCGTTCTGGTTTTTGTAGGGACCAATTGGATGAATTAAGTAGGGCTATTACGGAGACCACCCCCCTTGCTCCTTAAAGGCTCTTCTTGCCGTGTAATATTGTTGGTGACTTAATACCTTGGCCGAGGGATGAGGGGCAATTCTGGAGGCTTCTACTCATCTCTCTCCTCTGAGATGGCTCACGTATTAGGAGAACCAATGTAGGGGTTCCCCCAACTACAGTGAATGTCCATTCCACCTCTATACCTGAGAACCAGGGAAATGACCACCAGGTGGGTCACTGTGAGCCAGTGGACGACCTGACTCCCCTGATGACCGGACTCCCTCTGTCCTCAGGCTTACAGGGAACTGCAGTGATCCTGCCCCTCAGATCCAGTGTCCAGTAGTCTTTGAGATGTCTAGATATTTTATCTGAGTAAGTGGCTATCGGTCCCTCTGGGGAATGACTGGGGGTTTTAGCACCGTATATACTCATGGCGGTGTCCCAGGGGCCTTCCTCCCAGGGACCTGGACTCCTCTTTACTTGACAGCTTTCAGGTCTGAAAACTGGGCAAGAGATCATAACATTTTGTTGACATAGCTTCCCTCGGTGTCCTGATCAGTCATCCTCGATGTCTTTCATTGTTTAGTTTGAGAACCGTCCTTCTGGGAGTCCCTCTGTTTTGCCCCTAGAGACACAGCATTTTCTTCATCACTCCCAGAGATTCCAGGGGCCGGTCCCTCGACTGCCAGTTCGTCCTGAAGCCTATTCCTGTGGTCGCACTGACCTTGCTTCTGATGGTCCATCACCACCGCCTGGCGTCAACTATTTTTTGATCCACTTGCTATCACGGAGTCCTGTAACAGGGTCTCCTACTATCAGCCCTGACCTGTGGTGCACAGCACCCTGAACTCTGGCATTTTTACTGCACTTAGTGTTCAGCCATTCTGAAAACCACCAAGAAGCATGTTTCGTGCTTTCTCCCAGCGTCCTTGCCAGGGTGCTAAATCCTGTATCCTAAGGGAGTGTGCCCAGATGGATAAACCTTCCCCTTTCCAATTATTTTCTGTCCTCTTTAGCCAGCATGTGATCCCTTCTACTAGTCCACATTGGCTCCTTCAGGGGACAGTCCCTTCCTACCCTTAGCAGGTGCCTATACAGAGACAGGGCAGCAAGACCAGGCCAGTGAAAAGTTGAACTGTGATGCGGTTGCGACAGGGGAATCAGCTGGTCCCCGGGAGCTCTGAAGCTGGGATGGCCCTTCAGAGATATGCTGGACTGAGGCAAGGATGCTGGGCCTTTGTAACCCTGTGCCAACCAGCCATTTGATGTGGGCTCCTGTGGGGAGGGAGTGTAACTGTGGATGAGACAGCTTTCCTTGGCTGTAGGTGATAAGGAAAAAATTATTCTGACACTTTTTAAAGGGTGAGTAAGACTGTATTCAGGAAGACTCTGAATACAAGGATGGGTGGAGAAGTGTAGCCAAGGAGCAGGGTGAGGGGGTCAGTGGATGGAAAGTTACTAAAAGGAGACATCCAGGGTAGGGTAGATTCTTGCCTAACTGGCTGGGAAGGATTCTCACTAAAGGCAGGCCAAAGACTTACCCAAGGAAGGTAGGGGATGAGGAACTTGATCGGATATCAAGGGTGGAGGGGAATTCTTGCTAGACTGACTCAGCAGGGTTCCTGCAAAGACTGGACTCAGCAAAGATGGACACGGAAGTTCAAAGTTGAGGCCTAGTCCAGAAGAGGGCTCAGAGGAGCCGAACTTAACTTTGGTCAAGGACCGAGTCTTTGTCAAGGGCAACTCAAGTTGGATCTCAGCTGGAGCCGTCAGTGAGTGTGGGGAGTGAGTTCTTTGGTCTTGCAGGTGGTATGAGGTCTGCCAACGTTCTCTGCCTGTTGATTGCTTGTGTGTGTGTGGATTGATGAGACAGACAGTTTGACCTCTTTGGGGAACAAGGGTCATTTTTCTGGCCTTTGCATTTCCTAAATACACACTATTTTAGAGATAGATCCAAGCAGAGGACTTTTAGGCTGAAGGGAGAAGAAATGGGGTTATTGGAATGTTTGGAGCCAGACCTGGAAACTTGGTTACTTAAGCCAACTTCCTTTTACCTTACTTGGGCTGTGTTAGTTAATGAATAAATGGAGTTGATTGATGTCTGAGCTTCTCCCCTGACTGGGAAGGAACGATAATGGACCATCTGGAACAGGTTGTGCCAGTTGAGGGTGTTTCTTACCCATGGTTCTTAAGCAGAGCCAGAGGGAACAAGTAAATCTGGGAAAGGGCTGAGGGTTAGGTAGAGGTACAAGTGGCTCCAAAGGGGTCATTAAAGTAAATATAACCTAATTTTACCCAGGGGTCTCCAGTTTCATGGTGCAGATGTGTTCAAAATTTACAAACTTTTTATAATTCACACAAATGACACTGTGCTCCCCAATGTCTCCCTGGTTATTTCTGGGAATCCCCGGGGGGTGTTTCTTGTGTTTAGATGGTTCCCTAGTCCCAGTAATAGTATCTGCTGCCCCCAAACCTACTTGAGGGTAATGGATTGTTGGTGAGCTCTGTGGGGAGAAAGTACCTTAAGTGTCCCCATAGCCACAACCCCTCAAGGGGCCAATTCAGCCAGCATTCTGTGGGGACTCGCTCAGTGTTGTGGCCAGGATGAGTTCTAGGCAGAGTCATTACGGGGGTACCTTCTGGGAAAAGATTTCTCACTGTTTTGAGAGGGCCCCAGGGAGCCAGGCTCTCTTCCTCTTACAGCAAACCTGGTGAGCACATAATAGCCAGGGATGCCATTGGCCCAAGGAGAACCAGGCTCAGGAGGAAGTGGATGCTGTAGGCAGTGGGTGAAAAGACAGAAAGACCCCACATCCTTGATGACACATTGAGACCCTGGATCAATTGAATTTGAAATCCCGCTTGCCCGCCCCCCACCCCCAGGCTTGCTCTTACATGAACAGATAAATTGACTATCTCAAGCCAGTTTGAATTAGGTTTCCTTTCATTTGCTATCTGACACATTTTGGCACATACTTAGCACTTTTTAACTTCTGTCTTTAGATTCTCTCTTGAAAGGCCTCAAGGCAAATCCCTGAGCCTTGGTCCCTTGCTGTTTGTAAATACCTCCTCTATCCTCCAGCCACCCCCTTCTCCATCTCCCCACTCCCCTGCAGGGCCACCTATGGTGGCCACAGCTGCACTCTCAGCCTCAGCTTGGTGTTCCAGCTAGGTTCTCAAATACGGAGAGCCCAAGGCAGTTACTGGATTACTGGGAGCTAGGCTATGGCACCAATGGCCGGAGAGTCTGGGGGTTGAGAACAGATACACAGAACAAAACATTCTAGAATCAGACTTCTGGTTTCAAGTCCTGACTCCACCACTGTGGGAACCAGGAGAAAAGTCATTTGCTTCTTCATGCCTCAATTTTAAATTGGGTTTGATAAAAGCATCTATCACAAAGTTTTGTGAGGATTAAATGGGACAATGTAGGTAAGGTGCTTAGAACAGGGTTTGGTATACAGTAAGTGCTTAATAGATGTTACCCATTGTTGGCTGTTCTAATGGGTAAGCTGGTGTGATCCAAGTGAGTAGAAAACTGGGAAGGTGTCTATTACCTGCCCTGGGGCTCTTAGCTCTTCCCAGGTGAGCCGGGCTAGGTATCTGGGCTGCGTCTGCTTCAGGAGCCAGAGAAGGAATGGACAATCGGGTCATCCTTGGAGAAATCCTTTGCTGGCTTCCTCTTCCTTTGTATGTTGAATCCAGAAAACAGTGGTGGTGATGGGGTGGGTGAGGGTAAGTTTTTGGTTGACATTTCTGAGAATATGCCCCTTCCTTCATCTGTGTGAGGAATTAGCCTGCATCTGAGTGTTCTGGAGGCCTCAGAACATGGCTCACCACAGCTTTAAACTTCTTCTTTTCATCTTGCTTGGCCCCTGCTGCATCTTTATTGGGTTTATAAACTCTTTTTCTTCCTTTCTTTTAAAAATCACTGTTTATTTGTAGAGCCACTAGTTTTAAAACTTGTGCAATATCTTAAATGTCATTTTTGCCCTGGTCCACTCAGAATGCATGAGCTAGTGCCTCTTACATAATGAACTCAGAGGCCTTTGAAAATAATGATTCCCAGCAAGCATTTAATGTGGGTAGTCATTACATAACATGGAAAATGTACAACTCCCATGATCGATTTGATCTAATCTGTTAAAGTTGAGGAGATAAGGGCCACATATGGACCTTGCAAATAGAACTCGGTTATTCAACTACTTCAGGCTGGGTCTGCCCAGGGCTTCAAGGTGACCCGATACCCAAATATACTAGTCAGTGTAGTCAAATAACCAGCCAGATTCATTCTTCAACTGGGTCGTCTGACTTAGACAACCAGCTTTGTTTATTTTCTCTTTCCACGGTATTGGCCAATGGAATTGGATTAATTGGCTTGTTGTTTTGGCATCAGGAACAGACATAGTTACAGTCAAATCTTAGGCCAATTCAGGGGAAAAACATCTGTGAAGCTTGTTGTTCCACCAGCTGATCTGGAAGCCCTTTGGAGACACAACTGTAGTTAGGATCAGATAAGAAATAGAGGCCCAGTGAACATGGTGGTCAGAGGCTTTGTTTCCCTTTGTACATGGCTGTATAACGTTTGTGGCCTGACACCCACTCTTCCTGCGTGATGCCTCGATTTTGCTAATACATTCCAGATGACTAACTGGTTGGTTAAATGGTTGATAGTAGAGGCCTTGCTGAGGGCTGTGAAGAGCTCTAGAGTCAGAGGGATGTTGGTTTGTGTCCTAGCTCTGCCACTAACTATTTGTGTGACCTTTGCTAGTCACTTTCCCTTTCTGAGCCTCAGTTTGTAAAATACGAGCAATTCCAATACCTGCCTCATGTCATTGTTGCGAGGTATGGGGATCAACCATCTTGGTTTGCTGGGATTGAGGGAGTTCCTGAGACGGGGGACTTCCTCTTTTCAACCTGGGATGTTCCCAGCAGAGTGGGATGAGTTGGTCACTAGGTTGTGAGGATTAAAGAAGACAGGGCCTGCAGAGTATTTAAAACATGTAGAAAACATTTCATAAAGGTTGAACATATTATTTTCTGTCTAGTTTTCACTAAGTGCCTGTTAACTGGGGCTAATAACATAAGAGGTGCTCCTTCCCCCAAGATAGCTGGGTTCCCATAGCACAGGACAGATGATCGTTCTCTCCCACATGTGGTGCTTTCCGCCCTATTTCTTCATGAGATGAGGTTGACAGTTTTTTTGAGTTTTTGGGACAGTCAATCTAAGAAGGGCCCAGCTTTTCGTCATGGTCCAGAACTCACTGTGCTAGAAACCAAAGCCTGCATTCTGTGTCACCTTCTAGTTAACTATATATATGGGACGCACTGCTGTGAGTCTCAGTTTCCTCAAAGGAGAGAACAATCCAGTCACCTCCTGGGTCTCTGGTGAGGCTCGAATGAAATCAGGCATGGAGAAAGGCTTTCTGAACTATAAGCCACCATTCAGATGTGAAGCATTTTATCAAAGGACTAGTTCAGCGGCACTGGCTTAGCTTCAGGAAATAAGTGGCAGCAGATACCTGGACTTTGCATTTCAGGCCAAAAATTCAACAGTTTGCCACCTTACCAGTGGACATCCCCAGTGTACCAGGCCCCTGGTATGTGATGCATGAACTGGTTCTACCTTCAAGGCATTCACGCTTTACAAACAGGTAAGTTCAACATCATGTGTTGAAGAGAAGAGCTGGGTCTCGGCGCTGTGGGAACCCTGAGGAGAGGGAACCCCGGTCTAGGCACAGCAGGAAGCATGAAGAGAAGGACAGGTAGCCCAGCCTGAGAGGCCAGACAAAGGCTGGATAACTGAGCTAAGGTGTGAAGGAAGCAGGTTCCAGGTGGAAGGAACAGCTTGAGCAGACATGGAGGTGAGGAACAGCAGAGCCCTTCAGGGAACTTTGACGGTTTCTGTGTCATGGGATATAACTTTTGATGTAAGAGTGTGATAGAAGGCAAGGTCGGTGGGGCCCAGGTCAAGGAAGGCCTCCTATGCTGTGTTAGCCTGGACTCTTTTTGTTGTAACATCATCTAAATTAGGGCAAGGAGGAAAAGGGATTTGTGAAGGATCCTGGGGTAGCTCAGAGACTTGAGGGCAGAGGCACAGAAAAACCAGATTTGACTGTTCTGTGGTTTCTGTCTCTCAAGTCTCTCTTTTCTCAGTTACATTCTTTCCTACCACATGTGGCCAGCATGGCAAGGACCTTGGTCAGCAGCATCCCAGAGCCACATATTTCCAAGTCTATCCTCTGGATTGAAAATCTTCCCTCCTATTTCCATAGAAAAATCCCAGGAGAGGTCCCCCATTGGCTGTGCTTGAGTCATGTGCCAGTCTCTGGACCAATCACTGCAGCCAGGGGAATAGGACTTTAGGGGTGGCTTTGCATGGTCATGTGCCCACCCTCGTCTTTACTCTGTTCCCAAATGGAAGAAGGTGCTGGCTAGCAATGGCAATACATACAGGTGATCCTCACTGTTCACAGATTCCATATTTGTGAATCCACCTACTCACTAAAATTTATTTATAACCATAAAGTCAATACTCACAGTGCTTTTGTGGTCATTCAAAGACACGTGGAGAGCAATGAAAAATTTATGTCACCTGAGGCACCCAATTCCAGCTGAGGGTGAAGAGGTGACACTCTACCTTCTTGTTTCAGTTCTCGTCCTATAAACAAGTGTCCTTTCCACAGTCATATTTTTCCCATTTTTGTGCTTTTTCATGGTGATTTCACTGTTTGAAATGGCCCTGAGGCAAAGTGCTGAAATGGTGTCTAGTGATCTTAAGCTCAAGAAGATGTGATGGGCCTTGTGGAGAAAACACATGTGTTAGATAAGTTTCATTGAGCCGTCAGTTGTAGTCCTGTTGGCCGTAAGTTCAATGTTGATGAATTGCCAACATATATTAATGTATATATAAAAATTAAACAGAAAAACACATGTACAACAAGGTACAGCTATGGGTTGACAAAAATGTGACTAGAGGCTCAAAGGACTCTAACCCTGTATTTCTCCTAAGAGGTTTGGTTCAGTATTTGCTAATCCATAAATAACACGAATCGACTGTACCGTGCAAAAGGGGTAGACTTTATTCTGGAGCCAGTAGGGAACCATTGAAGAATTTTAAACAGGAGAGACACAGATACGATTTATGTTTGAGAAAGTCCCTCTGGCTGTTGGGTGGAGACAGGATTGGAGGGGCCAAGAGTGAAGGCAGGAAGGACAGTTAGAAGGTGGTTACAGACTGAGGGAGAGACGAGACGATGAAGCCTAACCGAAGAAATGGTACTGGGAATGCAGAAAAGCGATGAAGTCGAGAGAGGTATTTAATAGGTAATGGGGGCAAGAATGAGGACTCACCGATGAAGGGAGCAGGGAAAGAGAACCCCAAACATCTCAGTGTATATATATATATATATATATATATATATTTTTTTTAATTAAAGAAATGTCTCATTGGTCTGAGCCATGTGTTTCCTTCCATGAGAGGTGGTGGAGACCCTGAGCCTTTGCAGGGGAGCTGAGCAGCTGTAAGGGCTGGTGTTTGGGCGCAGGCACACATTCTCCCAGTGCGCTCTCTGTAAACTGCACGCAGGACCAGCTGTGTTTTCTCTGCCTCCTTACATCATCACCAGTCATAAAAACCCTACCGGGGGGAATTGTGCTGACGATCTGGGCTGTGATGTATGAGACAAAGGAGTCCAGGGGCTGATTTCAGAGTTTGAACAGTTAAGATTCCTGCCACTTGGGATAGAAGGCAGGCTGGACCTGGCACGCGTCACATTTGTCTATCATCTGTGGTTGCTCTCCAGGTCAATAATTTCCTGGCTTTAAGCAACTCAGGCTGTTTGGTTCCACCCTGGTCTTTTCATAGAGCTGGTGTGCCCCAGCACGGTGCTGTCGCTGCAGTGGGACACCTCCCTGTCCCTCCCCACTCTTCTCCAGCAAGCATTAAGGTCTCTGGCTCCCTGATTAGGGCTGACCAGTTTTCCTTGCCTTTGGAGTCCTGCATCAGCACCCTGCTCAGGCCAACCCACTGGAGCACCTCCCCTGAGGAACACTTGAGTCTTGTGTCTATGTGTCTTGGATCTCCCCCTGCAGGATCGCAGTCTCTCTGATGGGTGCGTAAGAATCCAATCCTGTTCCACTCACACATGGGCCATTAGTGTGGCTCTCCTCTGCCAGTGAGCAAAGCCCATATCCTCATTTTAGGGGAAAATGTTCATCCATTGAATTGGACCCTACCAGGTATTTGTTTAGGACATATAAATGTTAAAAGAAAACCCCTATTTTATGTCCCCTATTAATGATAACTCACATTTTAGAGTGTAACCACATACCAGGGGCTGCACTAAGTGCTTTTACCTGATTCACCTGTTCTAATCCCCATGACCAGCTTCTTAGGTAGCCACGCAAACAAGGCATAGAGGTCAAGGAAGGTATCCTATGTCCTGTTGTTTGTGAGAGGCCAGGTCAGGATGCTGATCCAGGCTGGCCGACCTAGAGCTTTTATTCTTCACTGCACTGCTAGATACACTGATATCATTGCTGATGAACACTTCCCAGGACCTGTGCACTTGCCTAAGTGCATCGTGGGCTGGCATTTGATTCAGTCACAGTGCAAGAAAATCCAGTGACCCAGAGCCCAGCAATTCTCCAGGGCCATGCCCATCACACACTTGGAGTTGCGGATTCTTCAGTTTTCAGGATGTAGGAACTCAACTGGAGCACTGAGGTACCACCCCTCACACACAAGTTTTATATTATTCTATTATGGGCATTTCTCTTTTCACAAGAAATACATGATGCCGTTTTCACTGTGAACATTTCAAGCATATTCCAAAGAGGATATGAGAATCCTTCTCATCTCTCTCGCCTCTCATTCCCCAGCGTGTGTGTGTGTGTGTGTGTGTGTGTGTGTGTGTGTGTGTGTGTGTTTAGTATTAACAGTTAACCATCCCTTCTCCCTGTTGACTTGCCATGCGTTTTCTGGCACATATGTGTATGTATGCATATGCCTTTGTTCCCCCACCTCCTTTTTAATAAATAGGATAATCTTTGTATTGTTTTGCAACTTGAATTTTTTTTTCACTTGCTAAATCTTAAAGGTCTTTCCATGAGAGTTCCTGTCATTCTCCCTGATGCATTTGGATGGCTATGTAGTATTCCATATTGTGGATTTATCATAATTCCTTTAACCCACTTGACCAGGCACTTTCTAAGCAATGCAGATAATTTGAAAAAGTAAGTTATCCGTGATTACTGAGAGGTAACAGAATAAATAATAAAGTCTAAGGCAGGAGAAGGTTGTCAAGAGTGGAATGTTAATCAGGGTATAGGAAAAGAGGGGGCGGGTGTCTCTACAGCTCTGACCTGCAGCACCCGCTGCCTGTATCTGTCTGCTCCAGCAATGCTCTGCCTGGCTGTGGGTTCTGCGCTCTTCCCCGGTTTTACCATTTCCCATGGAGTAAGGACCTCTTTCTCCTCTATCCCAGCCCTTCAAGCCTCCCTGACTGTGACCCCCAACACTGCTCCCTGCTGCCGTCCACGGGCGGTCTGACACAGGTTGCCTGAGTTCTGGGATCATCGTGGCACTGTCAAGCACTGCAGGGACAAGACTTGGTTAGAACTTGTCAGCTAAAGGGTGCCAGGAAGCCAGTCTGTAGCTGCTCAAATTCCACACAGGCATCTCACCCAGTTTTACTCAGTAAAACCCAAACACCCATTTTTGTTGAGACTTTGACGAGGCCCTGAAACCACGGAGGGCCCGGCTTGCCATGGTACACATCTGAAATATGTCAGGCAGGTGTTTCCAAAGAACTTATGCTACAGGAAAATATATCCTGATGTAATCTGACTAATTTGGCTTTTGCCTTCCTTTCAAGAGAACTGGCTATTTGTAATGGAAACAGTTGTCGGGCCACTTCAGACAGGGCTTTGTAATGTGAGCTGGTAAAACCCTGCAGGTGCTTCAGGGGCCCCTGTTTTCATTTTACATTTCAAGTTTGTTTACTTTAATGTGTTTCTCTACGAGGAAAAAAAAGTGACCCAGGAGGGGTATAACAAGTCATTTTTCATTTTGGAAAAAGAAATGGCTTTGTATTAAGAAAATTAGCATCCAGTGAGCCTCGGAGTCCTGCGGGCAACAGGAAGCGCGCATGGCCCAGGAGGATACGTTTCCTGAGGCTAATTCCCCAAAGACGCATGGTCAGGAGCCCACTTACCTGGGGTCCTTGGCAGAGGCATCAATTAGAAAGTGGGAAGCAATGTTTTCCTTGCTAATTCTTGGCTACCGAATAGGGGTTACCGAAAGTTCCCTTTTCCCTCCCCAGAGTTAGGCAGTTTTGAAAAATTGTAAAATTATGAATTCAACCTTGTTTTCAATTAAGAGAGGGGGAAATGGTTGCCAGGGTGCAAAGCCTGTGCACTGGGTGGAGAGGCTGTTTCCAGAGCACCCGCTCTCAACCAACCAGACTTGCCCTACCCAGGTGAGGGTGCCCTCAAGCAAGAGTGGAGGGGGTGTCGGGGAGGCAGCTGCAGCAGGCCCAGCCCTAGGGCAGGGATTCCATCTAGAAAGGAGGGGAGGGAGATGGGAAGCACCCTGTCTGTCCCCTGAGGTTACTTCATGCAAGGTGAGGGCAGTGATAGCTGTTGGCAGCATAGAAATGTGCCGTATTTGTCACCTCAGGCTCTCTGTGCTCCAGAGAGTGGGCTCAGCGAAACTCAAAGCCCCATTCCCCACCCTTGGGTTCGTGTTCCACCAAATACCAGTCCCTGTGGAGAATATTCTCATGCCTCCTTCTCTCTCCTGGCCCCTGTGTTTGCATGAGCTGCCTTGGGACTGGCCCATGTTGGTCTGTGCATGGAGCTTGGCACCTTCACCACTTTTCTGAAAATCTGCCCCCAAGCATGTCACGAATGTAGCGATGTTATTCATGATTTGAGAGAGCATAGAAAGAGATCGCCTTAGACCACGCAGCCTTCTGCCATCTTACAGTCTATCTGAGGTTCTCCTTCCTTCCTCTTTCTTCTTCCTTCTCTGGAAAAGTAAGTGAAGTTCTCTTACCTCCTACAAGAGAGCCCCTTCCTTGTACTCAGGTGTCCATGGGAACTCACAACCCCCAATAAATGCATTTTCCTTCTCAGGAGAATTCTGGTGAATAAAATGTTCACCTCAAGCATATGTACCCATAGATGCCTCACAGAGCATTTAAAAGTGTAAAAGATATAGACACACAGAATCGTAGGTGATCAAAGCCAATTCAAACTGAAAAAGGCCTTGGAAAACTGCTAAGTTAGGAAGCATAACCAGAAAGGGGAAGGGGCTTCCCCTTCCAAGGTCACCACAAAATAGTGGTGCAGTGCGCTAAGATCCAAGACCTCCTGGCTCAGGACTCTTTTCCCCAGCTCACGTGTCTTTGGACGCTCCCCACAGCCCCATTTCTTTTCAGGTTGCTTTCAGTAAGTGATTCAAGTGCCATTCAGGCACACTCCATGATAAGTCTTATTGTCACTCCCTATTACATCTCTCAAATTCACCCCTTCTTCTCCTTTTCCACTCTCTTGGTGGTGGGAGGAGGGAGTGGAAGGAGGGAAATAGTTTGATCTGAATTCAGTGTAGATTGAGGTGTAATAATAACTATTCGCTAATTTGTTGGATAAAATCAAGTTAAGATGAAGCTAAAGAATGTCTTTGAAGGTTATAATGCTCAATATTTGGGAGGCTTTCCTTAGACACAACTCTCATGCAGTGCTGGTGGGAATTGGTATACAGTGTTACCCCAGAGTAATTTGGCAATGTGTATCATGAATTTTAATAATATCCATATGCTATGTTTTGTTAAACTTTTAAACTAAAGGATAATATGATACAGTTTCATACACGAAACTTCAGTGAAGAGCTTGATGAATTTTTACAAAGTGAACACACATAGGTACCCTCCAGCCCCCAATCCAGATAAAAATATAGACTATTACCAGCACCCAAGAGACTCTTGTACTGTCTCCTGATCAGTACCATCCCAAAATAAACAGAGTCCTGACTGGTATCACTACAGATTAATTTTGTCTGATTCTGAATTTCATATGAATAGGATCATAGAGAATTGTACTGTTTCACATCTGACTTTCCATCACATTACGTCCGAAAGACTTATCCATGGTCTTGTATGTATTGGTTGGTTCTTTTTCACTGCTGGATAGCATTCCATAGTATTATACAATAGGATACTATTTATTTATCCAGTCTACTATTGATGGACTTTTGAATGGTTCTAGTTCCTAAGTATTAAGACTAATGCTGCTATTGTATTTGTGAACATGACTTTTGATACACACACACACACACACACACACAGACACGTGCATTTCAGAGAGTATACATTTGGAGTAGATTTTTTTGGGTCATAAAACATGTATTTGTTCAGCTTTAGTAAGTACTGCTAACAGTTTCCAAAGCAGTTGTACTGATTTACACTCCCATGGAAGTACATGAGAGTGCCAGCAGCTCTATATCCTTGAAACACTTCAGTTTAAAAAACATTACACATTCTGACTGTAGGTGATGATATCTCATTGTGATTTAAATTGGGCTTTCATGAATAAAGAATTGACCACTTGGATATGCGATTTTCTGAAGTGCTTGTTCAAGATTTTTCCCATTTGGGAGGGTATCTGTCTTTTTCTTATTGATTTGTGGGAGTTCTTTATATATTCAGGATGTAAGTTCTTTCTAAGAGACATGTATTGCAAATATTTTCTCCTGTTCTGTTTGCCTTTTTATTTCCTAACTGATGAACAGTAATTCTTAATTTTAAAATAGTCCAATTTGCTATTCCTTTCCTTTATGTTTATTGTTCTTTGTGTTTTGTTTAAGAAATCTTTGTCATAAATATGTGGTCATAAATACATATTCCTATGTTTTATTCAAGAAGCTTTATTGTTTTGCTTTTCACATTTAGTTCTATGATTCACCAGAAGTTGAATTTTGCATATGGCATGGGGTTAGAGTCAATGTCTGTATTTCCCATAGGTTTGCACCAGAATCGTTTGTTGATAAGACAGTTTTTTCCTCACTTCACAGTAGTGATACCTTTACCATAAATCAGGTGACTGTATAGGTTTGGGTCTGATCAACTTTGTGTTCATGTCACTTAAATCTTTATATATATTTATTGATTTTTGTATTGGTTTTTATTATCAGTTACTGAGAGACACATTTCAAAACATTCCACTATGATTATAGAATTGATTATTTTTCCTTTTAGTTCTTATAGTGTTTGAGGTTCTATTACTAAACTCATTTGGATTTAGGACTTTTATATATTCCTATTGAATTGACCCCTCTATAATTATGAATGGTTATTCTTTATGTCTGATAATATGTCTAGTCTTAATGTCTGTTTTATCTGGTATTAGTAGATCTGTATCTGCCTTTAAAAATATCTGCTTCTTTTTTAATGTTTTTATGGATATGTTTTCCTGTCTTTTTGCTTTCAACTTTTCTCATCCATATAGTTGTGTCTCTTGTAAGCACATGCATTTCTAAAAAAATACAGATTAGTTATCTTTCTATTTTAATTAGAATATTTAGCCGATTTCCAGTTTTGGGCTCTTGTGAATAAAATCACAATGAATATTTTTATTCAAGACTTTTTGTAGATATATGCTTTTTTTTGAGTAAATATCTAGGAATGAAATTATTGGGTCATAGAGTTGGTGTGTAATATTACTGTTTTTAATTAATGTTATTGAGGTATAATTTATATACACTAAGATAGAGATTTAAATTGTACAGTTTGATGGATTTCAACAAATACATATACCCCTATAATCACCACCCCAAATTAAGTTACACATTATTTCCATTACTCCAAAAACTTTCCTTGTACACCTCCCTGAGTTGCTGATCTGATTTCTATCACCATAGTTTTGTTTTTCATGGAATCAGACAATGGATACTCTTGTGTCTTGCTTATTTCATGTAAGGTAATGCTTCTGAGACTCAACCATACTGTTATATGTATCATCAGTTCATTCTTTTATTTATGAATAGTATTCAACTTTTTCAATATAACCACAATTTATTTATGGATGTTTATTTTCAGTTCTCTTGTATGAATAACACTGCTGAGAACATTGCAAGGTTTTTGTTTCTGTTCTTGTTTTGTGTGGTTTTCATTCTCTTTGGTAAATACTTAGAATGGAATCACTAGGACATGGTTGGTGTATATTTATAATAAACTACCGAACTCATTCCAAAGTGGTTTGCATAATTTTGCCCCCTGCCAGCGATGTATGAGATCTGCAGTGCTCTGCCTTCCTCACCAATATATGGCACCGTCCAGTGCATCTGATGGCTTTGGTACGCATGTCCCAGATGAGCAATGGTGTTGAGCACCTTCCTCGTGCTTTCATTCATTCCTATATATTTTCTTTTTGAAGTGTCTTTTCAAACCTATGGAACATTTTTAAAAATTGGGTGGTCTATATTTTTCTTATTGATTTGTAGGAGTTCTTTTTTTATATATTCTGGATACAAGTCTTTTGTCAGATATACACATTGCGAATAATTTCTCCCCATCTATGGCTCACTTTTCATTTTCTTAATGTATTCGCAAATAATAGTGAATAGCTCTTTGAAGCAGTACCCAAGAACATTATGCAGGACACGGGACAATGTTTATGACGTATAGCTGGATTAAAAAAGGAGGATACAAAATTACAAAATTGTACTTGGAGTATGGCCTTAGCTATTTTAAAATATGTGCTGGAAAAAAAGTGGAGAGAAATAGGCAAGACATTGCTTTGGCTGACTCTGAGTAGTCAGGTTATGCTCTCCCGCAACTTTTCTTTTATTGTGGTAAATACACATGACATAAAATTTACCATTTTCACCATTTTAAAGTGTGCAGTTCAGTGGCATTAAGCACATTCACAATGTTGTACAATCATCACCACTAGTTCCGGAGCTTTTTCATCACCCCAAATGGAAGCCAGTGCCCATTAAGCAGTCACTCCCTATTCCCTTCTTCCACCAACCCCCAGCAACCACTAATCTTTTTGTCTCTATATACCTCCTATTTAAAAATATATATACATTTGTGGGGGGTTTTTTGTTGCTGCATTTCTGCTCATGAGTGTGTGTTTTTATGTGAAAAATAAAGCTAAAACCAAGAACAACAAAGCATGGTTAGAGAGGGGAGGGTACTTTATCCTGATTGATGCTAAACTACCCCTATTAGAGGGAGGCAGCCGACTTCACTTTGTGCCAACCACTAAACGTGTTGAGCGCTGACTGTGCTGGTGCTCTGCCTGTGTTTCCTGTCCCATGTGTCTCACGGCTTCCTTGGCAGCCCGGTTCCGTATTATGCCCCGTTTACCCATGACGCTGAGTCTCCTCCCCAGGTCCCATTTTCTCTGACTGCCTCACCATGCTGGGAGCTCCACATGGGCAGAGACCAGGTTGGTTCTGGTCTCCAAAACCTTTCTACTGTCCACATGGCCCCAACTCATCCTTGTGGTCAGTGAGAGTTGTTGAGTAAATGAATGCATGTGTGCAAGAAACCACTTGCCAGCACTCTACAGTGAGAAGATTACACGGGTCTCCAGGTGTGGCCTCGGAGTCAAAGGCAGGCTGGGAGAAAGTGCAGCTAAGGGACAGAGTCTAGCGCTGTGAGAAAATATCTGAACGGTAGATTCATGAGGTCCCTTATGCTTTAATGACCAAGGCAGGAGGAGAGAAGTAATAGAGAGTGACATTTATATAATGTGTTACAGTTTACATAGCTCTTGCATGCGCATTACCTCATTTGATCCGGAAGGAGCACAGGGTGGGGCTTTAGCATGTGGCTGTCTGTGTTTGCATCCTGGCTCCAGTACTTACTAACTGTGTGACCCTGGATTATTTATGCACCTCGTGCTCCAATTTCCTTACGTGTGCAGTGAAGCCACTGATAGTACTTAACGCACGGATTTGTTGTGATAATCAAAATAGCAATGTCCGTAAAGCACTTAGAATCATGCCTGGAGCATGGTAACCACTAAATAAAAGTTGGCGGTTATTACTTATTCCTCTCAATAGGCCCTGGACATATGTAGACATGCCCCATTTTACAGGCAGCAGACTGGGGCTCAGGTCACAGCGGAGAGGTGGGGGTGGAGAGGCAGGGCTTGGACCCGATCTGTTTGACTGCAGAGCCCAGTCCTTTCAGATGTTCACGCCACCTTCTCTGACACGCCCTTTGCCTGGATTCCCAGGCAGGAGAAATTAGTCTTTGCATGTTAAGGATGTTAAAGATCACTTGTCTGATGAACTAAGACCCACATGAGGTAGGATAGCTGAGAAAGCACTTTACACCCTGCCAGAGTATGATGGAAGTGTAAAGAATTGCTGTATTGGTACTTTAACAAAATATTTGTAAAGATTTTCCTAGCACCCATTTCCTTTTGGGTAACAGCACCCTGATTTCCCTTGAGGAGCTACCACTCTCCCACCCAGTTTGTGCTTAGGATGATAATCCTAGAAAGATGGGCATGTGAAACAGGACTGGCCGATGTGAGCACTGCCGCAAGTTTTAGCTCAGGGATCGGTAGGTGATCCAAGCTGAGGGGCACCAGGTTCAGGTTCAGCTGCAGGACCTGAACCATAACGGAAAGGGAAGAGGCATTTCCTTTCCTCGCAGTTTGGAGACTGAGAGGACGTGATGTACCTGGAGCTCCTGAAGCCATCTTGCATTCCACGGTGGGGACAGCGTCCCTGAGAAAGGGGTCAGCCCAGAGGCAAGCAGAACTGAGAGATGGAGAGACCGAGACAAGGCCGGATGTTCTCTGGATTTAACTGGGACTTTTCTGTCTTGCTGCCTTTCCTAAGCACCTATTAACTTTCTAGCTCTGTGCTTTTCGGTGCTCTTAATATCCCAACAGCCACTCAGAGGAGGTGGTAGTAGCCCCATAGGACGGGTGAACTGCGTGACAAAGTGATTCTGCCAAAGCACATGCGCAGCTGCCTCGGTCCTTCTGCTGAGGGCTCAGCTCCTCTGCTAAGAAGGCTAGACACAGTGTCCAAATAAAGCTCTTGTCTTCTCTTTCCCTGCCCTCGGGCGGGGATGCGTGTTTTCTTGGAAATGTCACAACAGAGGGATTAGATGCCCCAGAAAGGCTTCTTCTTTGGCTCCATCCCTCGCCATCCTGTTTTCCTTCTGACAGCCAGATTTGAACCAAATTCGATTTAGTGCATTTCACAATTTTTTGAACAAGTTTATGGATTAAGGGGGCAAATTAAATCCACATTTTTATTGACATCACCAAAAATATGACACACAGACCCGAAATGGACTTTGCTGGCTTTGGAATAATTTCAATGGAGCCTAAATCCCCGTTGCCAAGGGTACTTTTTTTTTTAACTTGATTCCCACAAAGACCTTTGGGAAGCTAGCCCCAAATCTTACCTGAGATCTGGGATCTGACTCTTGGAGTTCAGCTAGACCGCAGCACCTATACCTGAGATATGATTCTGGTGGAAGGAGCCCCTCCCTGCGCCCCCGGCCCCTTCATTCATTTCTCTCCTGCTTCCCCCATGATCCCCCCCTTGCCATAGCCTGATTCAGTTCCAGCATTTTTCTATAGCTGAACTGACAGATTTTCATATTAGTGCTAACTCAAGTACCTTATCCCTTCTCGGAGCTCTTAGGCCAATAAATATATAGCTATTTGGAAACTAGGTAGGTGCCTTGGCACCTTGCCCAATGGCTTTAAGACAATGTGGATATTTCATTTTTCCTGTCTTTGTTTCTTGACTTCATGGTAGAAAGACAAGCTATAAGTGGGGAGCGAATGGGACTCCTACTGCTTTATATACGTGCCACCGTGAAATAGCATGCAATGACTCTTTATTGCCTTTTAAATTTAATTGGCATATGATGACTTAACAAGAAAATGAGAACTTTTTTAAGAGACAGAAGACATTATCTTGGCTGGGCTTGAAGGATGCGAGGCTGTGGGGCACATTGGGTTATCAGATTCTTATCTTTGAAACACAAAATTGTCTGAATGTTTTTTCCCCATGTCATAAGTTGAACAGAAGAGAAGCTGACCAAAAACAATAAAGCAAAGAAACAGAGAATGAATCAGTATTATCAAAAGAGAAGAGCCTGAGGGGACATCCAGAAGGCTGCCAAATAGACCTATTAAGGAAAAGAGAGATAGGGGAGAAAACCATCAATTAAAATTAATAAATTTAATTGTGATGCTGACCTCATGCTCCAGGTGCCTGAAACAAGGAAAAAAAAACCATGGATAATTGAGTAGTCATGACATTTTCCAACTGGCCACTTTCCCCTTAACAAGACCAAGCCTGTCTCTTCCACTTTGCCCTTGAGGGCTACATGGGTCAGGACCTGAATCATGGCTTCCTCTCCGCTGGAAAGAGAGGAAGTCCTGAGGCCTGGAGAATGGCTCTCTAGCCCCTTCTCGCCCATCCTCGTCTACCAGCGCGCTGATTATACTTGCAGAGGACAATCTGATTTCCAGCGTCTGTCCCTGCTCCAGGCCTCCCTCCCCACCTGGGAAACTACCGTGGCTTGCCAAGTGGTTTCCACCTTTCCACTCTTCTATTATCATTCTCTGAAGTTGCCTTGTCTTGACTTTTCTACTTGTTTTTCCCACTAGCCTGTAAGTTTCCCATTCACCAGTAGCTGGGACATGGATGGCCCAATCAATATTTCTTGATCAAATGGAAGGAGCTGGGAATATTTTCTCTCCCAAAGGGAAACCTGCTCTGTAGATATGAAAGTGGGTCCCTTAATATATGAGGCAACACTTCCTAAACTTATTCAAATTATAAGATTTCAATGTTATGAAAGAAAGTCACACTCTTGTTCTTAGGTGTGCCATTTGTATCTTTTATACCCAGGAACTGAAGGCAGAGAGTGACATATTCCCAGTTTAGGCTGACCCATCACCTATGGTGACTCTGGTGGTCAACGCCTTCCCACCTTGTTCTCAGCCACTGTCTTCAGCCTTGAATATCTGTCCCACACAACTCTGTTTCCCTGATATGGGCTCTTGGGGCTGTGACGACACGGGTTGCCATCGCTCTCTCTGCCACATTGCTGACCACCTTGGGAGATCTAAATCAGGTCATCACACATGGTCTAAGGCACCTTGTCAGGAAGGGGCCCAGGCTGTTTCCTGTATGATGTAGCTCTGGTCTGGAGCATGTGGTCCTCCCCTTCCACTCCTGCCGTAGCTGATTGGACTGGAATGGTCACCCAAAGGTCATCCAGTCCACAGGCAGCTGCCACAGAGACTGTGTTGGCACAGGAAGTTCCAGCTTATGAAATGGGTCAGTCATGTCCCATCTACTTCCCTGGAATTTGACATGGGAGGTGCAGACAGAAGCATATGGTGATTAGATGTTTGGAAGGTCATAAGAAGGAGAGGGGCCCTGTGGGACTAGGAGTGAGTCAGAGTTATAAGGACTCAGAAGTGCTGAGCTGTGGAAGGGATACATAGAGGGTAGGACAAGGAAGCCCTTGGAAGCAGAGGAGATGGGGCAGACACACAAAGGGAAGCAGAGACCCTGGGGGTGGCCAAGCCAAGGTAAAGGTGGGAAGCTAGAGGGAAGCTCCCAGATTCTTGCAGCAGGGGCTCTGGAGCACCTTGGCGGGATTTTGGATCCTCAAAGACTTTCCTGTTCCAGTTTCCATGATTCCGGTTGTAGTATGCTCTCTGTCTCCATGAGATTCTGGCTCCTTGCTGCACACCATAAACCCTTGCTGTCTGAGCCACCCTGGATGGTTTGCTGCTCTTTATGGGTCCAACATATCAAAAGTGACCACTGTCAGTGACCTAGGGGCCCACACTAGCCTGGGCTGTCCCTGTTAGGCCCTGTGTGTGGGTACAGGGGTGTTGACCAAGAGCTTTCAGGACCCTAAGTCCTCTACTCAAAGACTCTGCCAATATCTACAGGGTGTTTCCATTCCTCAAAGATCCAGGTACCATTTTCTTTTTTCTCCTATATCCCCAATTTTTACATACATATACATTTTATAAAAATACTTATAAAAGCACATATAATATGTTAATATAAACACACACACATTATGATACAGTAGAATTGACACTTGGAGGGAGGCTAGAGTCTAAAGTGCGTGCTAGGCTAAAATTGTCTATGGTCAGAGTCATGCGTGAAAAGCCTGTAAAGTATCTGTAGAATGCATATATGTGATTTGGGGTATATAACCACAACTCTGTATGTAATAGTCAATATTAATGCAAGGAAGAATCAGTCAGACCTTTCCTGGAGAACTTTTGCTGAAATAGCTGCAAATAAGAAAAAATAGATTCTGGTTCCCACCTCTGGCCAGGTATTCAAAGTGGCAAAATTGTGACCATAACTTGCAAATAATACTTTTTCCATCTCAAATGGCAATTGAATAATTCCTACCACCAAATGAATTGCTGTCCTGCCATTCCCTCTAATTCAGATATCCTCTGAGATTGTTTTAATTGGAACCCTCATGACTACACAAAGATTTGAGGTAGTTCTAATAATTGGCACATATATAATAACCTCATTAGAATAACAACCCCCAAAAATGATAGGGGGGGAAATAACCTGAAAAAGTAAGGTTGATATAATTCCTATAATAGACAACTGAAATCTGAGTTTCCTGAAAGTTAAGGGAAAATCCTAGACAAGAATTCTGTTTAATCAAAATAAATTCATCAAAAGAGATTTTCTCTTGGCGCTATTTAAAAAAATTAAAAGTCACCTATAATTTCTTCATGGTGATATTATTTTTGCTTATATACACTATATTCCTGTCTTTGCAAGCAAAATATAGGTACTTTTATTTTTAAAACTTTGCATGGGCAGAACAATTAGTTTGAAAATAAGTGTGAAAAGTATACAGTGAAATGTTCCCCTCCATTTGCCCAGTTTCAACTCCCCTTCACCTGCCCCTCCCCATTTTGTATCCTTTTAGAGTTTTTATGCAAACTGAATAAAATAATCATCATCATCAAATATAGAATCTTCTCCCTGCTCCCTCTTACACTTGATTTCTTTCATTTGACAGCATCTCTTGCAGTCTTCTCCATATAAGTGGGAAAGCTTCTCCTTCATTCTCATTCATAGCTACAGATATCTCCTTGTTTGGATCTACGGTGACTTATTTAACTGGTGCTCTACCGATATCATTTGAATTATTTCCATTACTTCGCTATGATAAATAAAGCTAGGGTGAAAAAACTTACGTTCACATATGTGCAAATAGATCTTGTTATATAGTATATATATGCTGTATATACTATATAACAAGATCAATCAATCACTCAATCTTTGAAACAGATTGCTGGGTCACATGGTAAATGCGCTTGTGAATTTGATAGTTATCTCCAAATTGCTCTCCACAGGGGTTTTGGCAAGTCATGCTTGTACCAGCAGTTTCAGAGGGTTGAGCTGCCTCATAATATCTCTGTACTCTAGAGCCAGTATCCTTCTGCTAAGTTCCAGGGAAGAAGGAAACGGAAGGTGAGAAGGTGTATCAGGCACCTACGCTATATACACACATCCGATCCTTACTGTACCACTGGGAGGTAAATTTTGCATCCCTGAGTTTTATTAATGAGGCAGTTCTGTCTCAGAGAGATTGAGGAAGTTCGCTCCATGTCTCGGGTGAGTGGGAGAGAAGGTCCCGACCCCGGGGTCGGTGGGGCTCTGATGTTCTCCTGACCTGGTTCCAGCCTTCATGAACCAGCAGTGGTACCACAGCATTCTTAGGGCCCAACTAGTTTATTTCCTTGCCTGCCTTGAACTTCAAGTGTCACAGCCCAGCCTCATTAGAGGAGCCCCTGACAATCCTTTTGCCTTCTTCCCCTTGGCCTCCTCCCAGGTCCCATCCCAGGCCCCTCACAAGTGATTTTGAAGTTGGAGCAGGGTTCCGCCGGGAGGCCCTCTCCCAGAAAGGCATCCAGCCACTCCTCCACGTCCTGTACCAGCTGCTCCAGCTTTTGTACCGCTTGCTCTAGCTTCTTCAAGAAAACATGCAAGTTTTCCTTCAACCAGGTCCTGTTGACCTTTACTGGCTCTTCTGAGAATTCATTGCTCTGGTATTCAAACCCCTGAAAGGCAGACACCAAAGTTGTATTGTGAGCTTTTTCACATAGGACCTGCTTACCCCTGGTTTCAAAGTTCCCTGAGCCTTTGCACATGCTGTTCCTTGTGCCTGGAGTACCCGTCCCTACCTTCTCCATCTGGCCAGCTCCTACTTTTCCTTCAGGATCCAGTTTGCCAATGTCACCTCTGGGAAGCCTTCCCAGATTTCCTCAGCCAAGTTTGATGTCCCCTCAGTACCTTTTTGAATATGTTACCTGGGAAGCCGCGGGATTCTGGGGATAGTTACATTCTCTGACCCTTTCTGACATCTCCCAACTTCTTCCTGAAACAGGCACAAACACCACTTCTTAATAAGGACAATAAACAGTGGAAATAAACATGGTTGGTCTCCCCAGTGGAAGGAAGGGGGTAGGAGGAGGAGGCAAGCTTTAGTGGTGCCCCTCTTGGCATGCAGTCACTTGAACACCTGTGTGCACCGGCTCCTCCTTTCTCAGAGCCCAGAATGCTCACCTGAGAGCTCCATCCCCAAGTACAGCACCAGGACCAGCAATGCCAGCAGCGTCTGGTGGCAAGGAGAGAAGAAGGGAGGAGGTAAGTTCTTAGAGAGCGGATGGACATCCCTGCTTCCCTTCCAGAGGACTGGGCCCGAGGTGCTATAAGACGGCTTTTAGAGCTCCACTTTTTTCTAGTTATCTAAGTCACATATGCTTATGACAAAACATTGCAGAAGTAGATAACATGGCAACATACTGACATTTCATTGTTTTTTTTTCATCCTTTTTTAACCTCTGCTCTTATTCCTTGCCTCACTTTCACATGTTTTTGTTTTAAATGATCTTTAAAAGGAATCAAATGTATTGTGATATAGTTCACAACCAATAAAATGCAGACTTTTAAATGTATAGAGTTTGACGAGTTTCAACAAATGTATCTGTCTGCAGACTACCACCCCAACCAAGATATAGAACATTTCCATCGTCCTAAAAGTTCTCTTCTTACCCCACCCTGCCACTTCATCCAAAAGGAACCTCCTAATATATACTCTTTTGTGTTCAGCTACTTTTGCTCAACATAATGCTTCTGAGACGTCTTCATGATTTTATGTTCAATGTTATTGATAAGTAACAGTATATTATGTGAATATGGCCCAGTTAATCTCCTCCCCTGCTGATGGACTTTTGGGTTGTTTTTAGTTTCTGGCTATCACAAATAAAACTGCTCTGAACACTTGGGTACAATACTTTGTGTGGATATATGTTCTCATTCCACTTGGGTTAATATCCAGAAATGCAAATATTGGCTTAAAAGGTAATTTTAGGTTTAATTGGATAAGAAACCACCAGTCTGTTTTCCAAGGTGTTTGTACTATTTTACATCCTTACTGGCAACACATGAGTGTTCTGATTACTCCACCATCCATACTTTCAATCTTTTTTTTTATTAAGGTATCATTGATATATACTCTTATGAAGGTTTCACATGAAAAACATTGCTATTACTATATTCACCCATATTATCAAGTCCCCCCATTCCCCCCAATGAAGTCACTGTCCATCAGTGTAATAAGATGCCACAGAGTCACTACACTGTCTTCCCCATGACACCCCTGACACCACGTGTATGAATCATAATACCCCTCAATCCCCTTCTCCCTCCCTCCTGACCCCCCTCCCATGCCCCTCCCCTTTGGTAACTCCTAGTCCCTTCCTGGGTTCTGTGAGTCTGCTGCTGTTTTGTTCCTTCAGTTCTGCTTCGTTGTTATACTCCACAAATGAGGGAAATCATTTGGTACTTGTCTTTCTCTGCTGGGCTTATTTCACTGAGCATAATACCCTCTAGCTCCATCCATTTTGTTGCATATGGTAGAATTTGTTTTCTTCTTATGGCTGAATAATATTCCATTGTGTATATGTACCACATCTTCTTTATCCTTTCATCTACTGATGGACACTTAGGTTGCTTCCATAGCTTGGCTATTGTAAATAGTGCTGAGATAAACATAGGGGTGCATATGTCTGTTTGAATCTGAGATCTTGCTTTCTTAGGGTAAATTCCTAGAAGTGGAATTTTCCTGGGTCAAATGGTATTTTTAGTTTTTTGAGGAACCTCCATATTGCTTTCCACAATGGTTGAACTAATTTGCATTCCCATCAGCAGTGTAGGAGGGTTCCCCTTTCTCTGCATCCTCACCAGCATTTGTTGTTCCTGGTCTTTTTGATGTTGGCCATCCTAACTGGTGTGAGGTGATATCTCATTGTGGTTTTAATTTGCATTTCCCTGATAATTAGCGATGTGGAGTATCTTTTCATGTGCCTGTTGGCCATCTGAATTTCTTTTTTGGAGAATTGTCTGTTCATATCTTCTGCCCATTTCTTAATTGGATTATTTGCTTTCTGTTTGTTAAGGTGCATGAGTTCTTTATATATTTTGGATGTCAACCCTTTATCAGATACGTTTTTTATGAATATATTCTCCCATACTGTAGGATGTCTTTTTGTTCTACTGATGGTGTCCTTTGCTGTACAGAAGCTTTTCAGCTTGATATAGTCCCACTTGTTCATTTTTGCTTTTGTTTCCCTTGCCTGGGAGATATGTTCATGAAGAAGTTGCTCATGTTTATGTCCAAGAGATTTTTGCCTATGTTTTTTTCTAAGAGTTTTATGGTTTCATGACTTACATTCAGGTCTTTGATCCACCTTGAGTTTACCTTTGTGTATGGGGCTAGACAGTAGTCCAGTTTCATTCTCTTACATGTAGCTGTCCAGTTTTTCCAACACCAGCTGCTGAAGAGGCTGTCATCTCCCCATTGTATATCCAAGGCACTTTTATCAAATATTAATTGACTGTATATGTTTGGGTTAATGTTTGGATTTTCTATTCTGTTCCACTGGTCTGTGGGTCTGTTTTTGTGCCAATACCAAATTGTCTTGATTACTGTGGCTTTGTAGTAGAGCTTGAAGTCAGGGAGTGTAATTCGCCCTGTTTTATTCCTCCTTCTCAGGATTGCTTTGGCTATTCGGGGTCTTTTGTGGTTCCATATGAATTTTAGAATCATTTGTTCCAGTTCATTGAAGAAAGCTGTTGGTAGTTTGATAGGGATTGCATTGAATCTGTAGATTGCTTTAGGTAGTATAGCCATTTTGACAATATTTATCCTTCCTAGCCAAGAGCATAGGATGCATTTCCATTTGTTAGTGTCCTCTTTAATTTCTCTTAGGAGTGTCTTGTAGTTTTCAGAGTACAGGTCTTTCACTTCCTTCGTTAGGTTTATTCCTAGGTATTTTATTCTTTTTGATGCAATTGTGAATGGAATTGTTTTTCTGATTTCTCTTTCTGTTATTTCATCATTAGTGTATAGGAAAGCAACAGATTTCTGTGTGTTAATTTTGTATCCTGCAACTTTGCTGAATTCAGATATTAGTTCTAGTAGTTTTGGAGTGGAGTCTTTAGGGTTTTTATGTACAGTATCATGTCATCTGCAAATAGTGACAATTTGACTTCTTCTTCACCAATCTGGATGCCTTGTATGTCTTTGTTTTGTCTGATTGCTGGCTAGGACCTCCAGTACTATGTTGAATAACAATGGAGAGAGTGGGCATCCCTGTCTTGTTCCCGATCTTAGATGAAAAGCTTTTAGCTTCTTGCTGTTAAGTATGATGTTAGCTGTGGGTTTGTCATATATGGCCTTTATGATGTTGAGGTACTTGCCGTCTATACCCATTTTGTTGAGGGTTTTAATCAGGAATGGATGCTGAATTTTGTCAAATGCTTTTTCAGCATCTATGGAGATGATCATGTTGTTTTTGTTTTTCTTTTTGTTGATGTGGTGGATGATGTTGATGGATTTTCGAATGTTGTACCATCCTTGCATCCCTGGGATGAATCCCACTTGATCATGGTGTATGATCCTCTTGATGTATTTTGAATTCGGTTTGCTAATATTTTGTTGAGTATTTTTGCATCTACGTTCATCAGGATATTGGTCTGTAATTTTCTTTTTTGGTGAGGTCTTTGCCCGGTTTTGGTATTAGAGTGATGCTGGCTTCATAGAATGAGTTTGGAAGTATTCCCTCCTCTTTATTTTTTGGAAAACTTTAAGGAGAATGGGTGTTATTTCTTCTCTATATGTCTGGTAGAATTCAGAGGTGAATCCATCAGGCCCAGGGGTTTTGTTCTTGGGTAGTTTTATGATTACCAATTCGATTTCGTCACTGGTGATTGGTCTGCTTAGTTTTTCTGTTTCTTGCTTGGTCAGTCTTGGAAGGTTGTATTTTCCTAAGAAGTTGTCCATTTCTTCTATGTTTTCCAGCTTGTTAGCATATAGATTCTCATAAT
>JAVSCE010019495.1:0-222519 GCA_032199065.1 Smutsia gigantea
AAGCTTTCCAGCTTGATATAGTCCCACTTGTTCATTTTGCTTTTGTTTCCCTTGCCGGGGAAGATATGTTCATGAAGAAGTCGCTCATGTTTATGTCCAAGAGATTTTTGCCTATGTTTTTTTCTAAGAGTTTTATGGTTTCATGACTTACATTCAAGTCTTTGATCCACCTTGAGTTTTACCTTTGTGTATGGGGCTAGACAGTAGTCCAGTTTCATTCTCTTACATGTAGCTGTCCAGTTTTTCCAACACCAGCTGCTGAAGAGGCTGTCATCTCCCCATTGTATATCCAAGGCACTTTTATCACATATTAATTGACTGTATATGTTTGGTTAATGTTTGGATTTTCTATTCTGTTCCACTGGTCTGTGGGTCTGTTTTTGTGCCAATACCAAATTGTCTTGATTACTGTGGCTTTGTAGTAGAGCTTGAGGCCAGGGAGTGTAATTCCGCCTGTTTTATTCCTCCTTCTCAGGATTGCTTTGGCTATTCGGGGTCTTTTGTGGTTCCATATGAATTTTAGAATTATTTGTTCCAGTTCATTGAAGAAAGCTGTTGGTAGTTTGATAGGGATTGCATTGAATCTGTAGATTGCTTTAGGCAGTATAGCCATTTTGACAATATTTATTCTTTCTAGCCAAGAGCATGGGATGCATTTCCATTTGTTAGTGTCCTCTTTAATTTCTCTTGGGAGTGTCTTGTAGTTTTCAGAGTACAGGTCTTTCACTTCCTTCGTTAGGTTTATTCCTAGGTATTTTATTCTTTTTGATGCAATTGTGAATGGAATTGTTTTTCTGATTTCTCTCTCTGTTAGTTCATCATTGGTGTATAGGAAAGCAACAGATTTCTGTGTGTTAATTTTGTATCCTGCAACTTTGCTGAATTCAAATATTAGTTCTAGTAGTTTTGGAATGGAATCTTTAGGGTTTTTTATGTACAGTATCATGTCATCTGCAAATAGTGACAATTTGACTTCTTCTTTACCAATCTGGATGCCTTGTATGTCTTTGTTTTGTCTGATTGCTGTGGCTAGGACCTCCAGTACTATGTTGAATAACAGTGGAGAGAGTAGGCATCCCTGTCTTGTTCCCGATCTTAGGTGAAAAGCTTTCAGCGTCTCGCCGTTAAGTATGATGTTAGCTGTGGGTTTGTCATATATAGCCTTTATGATGTTGAGGTACTTGCCCTCTATACCCATTTTGTTGAGAGTTTTAATCAGGAATGGATGCTGAATTTTGTCAAATGCTTTTTCAGCATCTATGGAGATGATCATGTGGTTTTTGTTCTTCTTTTTGTTGATGTGGTGGATGATGTTGATGGATTTTCGAATGTTGAACCATCCTTGCATCCCTGGGATTGAATCCCACTTGATCATGGTGTATGATCCTCTTGATGTATTTTTGAATTCGGTTTGCTAATATTTTGTTAAGTATTTTTGCATCTACGTTCATCAGGGATATTGGTCTGTAATTTTCTTTTTTGGTGAGGTCTTTGCCCGGTTTTGGTATTAGAGTGATGCTGGCTTCATAGAATGAGTTTGGAAGTATTCCCTCCTCTTCTATTTTTTGGAAAACTTTAAGGAGAATCGGTGTTATTTCTTCTCTATATGTCTGGTAGAATTCAGAGGTGAATCCATCAGGCCCAGGGGTTTTGTTCCTGGGTAGTTTTTTGATTACCAATTCGATTTCGTCACTGGTGATTGGTCTGTTTAGTTTTTCTGTTTCTTGCTTGGTCAGTCTTGGAAGGTTGTATTTTTCTAAGAAGTTGTCCATTTCTTCTATGTTTTCCAGCTTGTTAGCATATAGATTCTCACAATATTCTCTTATGATTGTATTTCTGTGGGGTCCGTCGTGATTTTTCCTTTCTCATTTCTGATTGTGTTAATGTGTGTAGATTCTCTTTTTCTCTTAATGAGTCTGGCTAGGGGTTTATCTATTTTGTTTATTTTTCAAAGAACCAGCTCTTGGTTTTATTGATTTTTTCTATTGTTTTATTCTTCTCAATTTTATTTATTTCTTCTCTAATCTTTATTATGTCCCTCCTTCTGGTGACTTTGGGCCTCATTTGTTCTTCTTTTTCCAATTTCAGTAATTGTGTCTTCAGACTATTCATTTGGGAATGTTCTTCCTTCTTTAAATAGGCCTGGATTGCAATATACTTTCCTCTTAGAACTGCCTTTGCTGCGTCCCACAGAAGTTGTGGCTTTGTGTTGTTGTTGTCATTAGTCTCCATATATTCTTTGATTTCTGTTTTGATTTGGTCGTTAACCCATTGATTAATTAGGAGAGTGTTGTTAAGTCTCCATGTATTTGTGAGCCTTTTTGATTTCTTTCTAAAATTTATTTCTAGTTTTATACCTTGGTGATCTGAGAAGTTGGTTGGTAGGATTTCAATATTTTTGAAATTACTGAGGTTCTTTTTGTGGCCTAGTATGTGGTCTATTCTGGAAAATGTTCCATGTGCACTTGAGAAGAATGTGTATCCTGTTGCTTTTGGGTGTAGAGTTCTGTAGATGTCTGTTAGGTCCATCTGTTCTAGTGTGTTGTTCAGTGCCTCTGTGTCTTTACTTATTTTCTGTCTGGTTGATCTGTCCTCTGGAGTGAGTGGTGTGTTGAAGTCTCCTAAGATGAATGCATTGCTGTCTATTTCCTCCTTTAATTCTGTTAGTATTTGTCTCACATATGCTGGCGCTCCTGTGTTGGGTGCATATATATTTATAATGGTTATATCTTCTTGTTGGACTGACCCCTTTATCATTATGTAATGTCCTTCTTTATCTTTTGCTACTTTCTTCGTTTTGAAGTCTATTTTGTCTGATACAAGTACTGCAACACCTGCTTTTTTCTCTTTGTTGTTTGCATGAAATATCTTTTTCCATCCCTTCACTTTTAGTCTGTGTATATCTTTGGATTTGAGGTGAGTTTCTTGTAGGCAGCATATAGATGGGTCTTGCTTTTTTATCCATTCTGTTACTCTGTGTCTTTTGATTGGTGCATTCAGTCCATTTACATTTAGGGTGATTATTGATAGGTATGTACTTATTGCCATTGCTGGCTTTAGATTCGTGGTTACCAAGGGTTCAAGGGTTGCTTCTTTACTATCTAACAATCTAACTTAACTTTCTTGTTAAGTTATTGTAAACACAGTCTGATGTTTCTTTATTTCTCTCCCTTCTTATTCCTCGTCCTCCATTCTATCTATAATAGGTGTTTTATTCTTTGCCTATAGTTAGTATTTGGATGGTCTGCTTTCTTTGCTATGATTTTTTCTTCTCTGATGACATCTTTTTAGCCTTAGGTGTGCTTCCCTCTAGAGCAACCCATTTAAGATATCCTGTAGTGGTGGTTTATGAGAGGCAAACTCTCTTAACTTTCGTTTATCTGGAAATTGTTTAATCCCTCCATCATATTTAAATGATAACCTGCTGGATACAATATTCTTGGTTCGAGGCCCTTCTGTCTCATAACGTTAAATATATCATGCCATTTCTCTTCTGGCCTGTAAGGTTCCTGTTGAGAAGTCTGATGATAGTCTGATGGGTTTTCCTTTGTTGGTGATCTTTTTTCTCTCTCTAGCTGCCTTTAATACCCTGTCTTTATCTTTGATCTTTGCCATCTTAATTATTATGTGTCTTGGTGTTTTCTTCCCTAGGTCCCTTGTGTTGGGAGATCTATGAGCTTCGGTGGACTGCGAGACTACTTCCTTTCCCAGCGAGGGAAAGTTTTCAGCAATTATTTCTTCAAAGACACTTTCTATCCCTTTTTCTCTCTCTTCTTCCTCTGGTACTCCTATAATGCGAATATTGTTCCGTTTGGATTGGTCACACAGTTCTCTTAATATTCTTTCATTCCTAGAAATCCTTTTATCTCTCTCTGCCTCAGCTGCTCTGTACTCCTGTTCTCTGTTTTCTATTCCATTAACAGTCTCTCGCATCTCATCCATTCTGCTGTTAAGCCCGTCGATCGCTTGTCTGATTTCTGTATTGTCTTTCCTCAGTTCCCTCACTTCCTCCCTCAGCTCTTGCACATTTTTCTGTAGGTCCATCAGCATGGTTATGACTTTTATTCTGAATTCTTTTTCAGGGAGGCTGTGCATTTCCATCCCTTCAGACTCCCTCTCTGGGGTTGTCTGGTTGATTTTGGTCTGAACCATATTCCTCTGTTTTTTCATGGCTGTATAATTTGGTCACTGATAGTTGCCACGTATGTCAGCTGGGCTCTTTAAGACTTTAAAAAGAGAAAAAAAGAAAAAAAAGGAAAAAAAAGAAAGAAAAAAAGAAAAAAAATGAAAGAAAAAACAAAAACAAAACAAAAAACAAAACAAAATAAAAACAAAAAAAAAATGCCCACCGGACGTAGATTCTGTGGGAATGGTCTAGGTGGCGCTATTGCCCCACTATTCCACAGCTGTGACTGTGCCGCTCCGCAGGGTCCTTTATCGCTCTGGCAGGTGTTTGAACGAATAGGAGGCTGTTGATCTCAGTGAGAAGTGTTAAGTATGGCTACGCTTCCTCAGTCGCCAGCTAAGGCGTCTGAACCTCCGCAGGACTCCCAGCCTGCTGGCCTGAGTGTGCTGGGGCGATCTGGCTCCTCCGCTGGGCTCCTGTCTCTTTAAGACCGCTGAAGAAAGCGCGCACTTTTTTTTTTTCCTTCCCGGGAGCCAGCTGCAAGCACCCTGGCGTTTCCCCGCTCAGATCCTGCCCCTGTGTCTCTCCAATCTCCGCTGCACTGCGCAATGTGGGTCACCGCTCCCCGCGCAGATCACCGGGGCTGGCTACTTCGTGGGGTGTACTTCCACTCCCTCCCGGCTCTGAATCCTCTCCTCCCGCCGGTGCGCTGGGGTGGGGGAGGGCTCGGGTCCCGCCGGGTCGCGGCTCCGTATCTTACCTGCCTCTTGGGGTGCCGAGTCCTCTCGGGTGTAGCTGCACACTGTGCGCTTTCCTGTGTATTCTCGTCTCTCTTTTAGGAATAGATGTATTTTCTGTGTTTTCGTAGATAAATATAGTGTTGGGAGGAGATTTCTGCCGCCCTGCTCACACCGCCATCTTCCCGGAACATTCGATCATGTGGTTTTTGTCCTTTTTGTTGATGTGGTGGATGATGTGGATGGATTTTGAATGTTGTACCATCCTTGCATCCCTGGAATAAATCCTACTTGATCATGATGATCTTTTGATATATTTCTGAATTCAGTTTGCTAATATTTTGTTGAGTATTTTTGCATCTATTTTCATCAGGGATATTGGTCTGTAATTTTCTTTTTTTTGTGGCATCTTTGCCTGGTTTTGGTATTAGAGTGATGCTGGCCTCGTAGAATGAGTTTGGAAGTATTCCCTACTCTTCTACTTTTTGGAAAACTTTAAGGAGGACAGGTATTAGGTCTTCACTAAATGTTTGATAAAATTCAGCAGTGAAGCTATCTGGTACATGAGTTTTGTTCTTAGGTAGGTTTTTGATTACCAGTTCAATTTCTTTGCTGGTAATTGGTCTGTTCATGTTTTCTGTTTCTTTCTGGGTCAGCCTTGGAAGGTTGTATTTTTCTAGAAAGTCGTCCATATCTTCTAGGTTATCCAGTTTGTTAGCATTCGATTTTTCATAGTATTCTCTCATAATTATTTGTATTTCTGTTGTGTAAGTAGTGATTTTTCCTTTCTCATTTCTGATTATATTTATGTGAGTAGACACTCTTTTTTATTTTTTTATTTTCCTATTTTTATTAATTTTTTATTGATGTATTATTGATATACACTATTATCAAGGTCTCTCATGAAACAACAATGTGGTTACTACATTTACCGATATTATCAAGTCCCCGCTCAAACCCCAGTTTAGTCCCAGTGATTCCCCACCCCATGTGTACTAAACATAATACCCCACAATCCCCTTTTTCCTCCGTCGCACCCACCCTCCCACACCCCTCCCCTTTGGTAACCACTAGTTCCTTTTTGGAGTCTCTGAGTCTGCTACAATTTTGTTCTTTCAGTTTTGCTTCGTTGTTATACTCCACAAATGAGGGAAATCATTTGGCACTTGTTTTTCTATGCCTGGATTATTTCACTGAGCATAATATCCTCCAGTTCCATCCATGTTGTTGCAAATGGCAGGATCTGTTTCCTCCTTATGGCTGAATAGTATTCCATTGTGTATATGTACCACATCTTATTTATCAATTCATCTACTGATGGACACTTAGGTTGCTTCCATATCTTGGCTATTGTAAAAAGTGCTGCAATAAACATAGGGGTGCGTATGTCTTTTTGAATCTGAGAAGTTGTATTCTTTGGGTAAATTCCAAGAAGTGGGATTTCTGGGTCAAATGGTATTTCTATTTTTAATTATTTGAGGAACCTCCATACTGCTTTCCACAATGGTTGAATTAGCTTACATTCCCACCAGCAGTGTAAGAGGGCTCCCCTTTCTCTGCATCCTCACCAGCATTTGTTGTTCTTTGTCTTTTGGATGATAGCTATTCTTACTGGTGTGAGGTGATACCTCATTGTGGTTTTAATTTGCATTTCTCTGATGATTAATGATGTGGAGCATCTTTTCATGTGTCTGTTGTCCATCAGAATTTCTTCTTTGGAGAACTGTCTCTCATATCCTCTGCCCATTTTTTAATCGGGTTATTTGCTTTTTGGATGTAGATGCATGTAAGTTTTTTATATATTTTGGATGTTAACCCCTTGTCAGATATGTCATTTACAAATATATTCTCCCATACTGTAGGATGCCTTTTTGTTCTGTTGATGGTGTCCTTTGCTATACAGAAACTTTTTAGTTTGATGTAGTCCCATGAGTTCATTTTTGCTTTTGTTTCCCTTGCTCGAGGAGATGTGTTCAAGAAGAAGTCATTCATGCTTATATTCAGGAGATTTTTGCCTATGTTGTCTTCTAAGAGTTTTATGGTTTCATGACTTACATTGCGGTCCTTGATCCATTTTGAGTTTACTTTTGTCTATGGGGTTAAACAACAATCCAGTTTCATTCTCTTGCATGTAGCTGTCCAGTTTTGCCAACACCAGCTGTTGAAGAGGCTGTCATTTCCCCATTGTATGTCCATGGCTCCTTTATCATATATTAATTGACCATATATGCTTGGGTTTATATCTGGGTCTCTAGTCTGTTCCATTGGTCTATGGGTCTGTTCTTGTGCCAGTACCAAATTATCTTGAGTACTGTGGCTTTGTAGTAAAGCTTGAAGTTCGGGAACATAATCCCCCTAGCTTTATTCTTCCTTCTCAGGATTGCTTTGGCTATTCGGGGTCTTTTGTTGTTCCATATGAATTTTAGAGTGATTTTCTCCAGTTTGTTGAGAAATGCTGTTGGTATTTTGATAGGAATTGCATTGAATCTGCAGATTGCTTTAGGCAGGATGACCATTTTGACAACATTATTTCTTCCTATCCATGAGCACAGGATGTGTTTCCATTTATTGGTATCTTCTTTAATTTCTCATAAGTGTCTTGTAGTTCTCGGAGTATAGGTCTTTCACTTCCTTGGTTAGGTTTGTTCCTAGGTATTTTATTCTTTTTGATGCAACTTTGAATTGAATTGTCTTCCTGATTTCTCTCTCTGCTAGTTCATTGTTAGTGTATAGGAATGCCATAGATTTCTGTGCATTAATTTTGTATCCAGCAACTTTGCTGAATTCAGATATTAGATCTAGTAGTTGTGAAGTAAATTCTTTAGGGTTTTTTATGTACAATATCATGTCATCTGCAAACAGGGACAGTTTAACTTCTTCCCTGCCAATCTGGATGCCTTTTATTTCTTTGTGTTGTCTGATTGCCGTGACTAGGACGTCCAGTACTATGATGAATAGAATTGGGGAGAGTGGGCATCATTGTCTTCTTCCCAATCTTAAAGGAAAAGCTTTTAGCTTCTCGCCATTAAGTATAATGTTGGCTGTGGGTTTGTCATATATAGCCTTTATTATGTTGAGGTACTTGCCCCTCTATACCCATTTTGTTGAGAGTTTTTATCATGAATGGATGTTGAATTTTCTCAAATGCTTTTTCAGCATCTATGGAGATGATCTGTGGTTTTTGTCCTTCTTTTGTTGATGTGGAGGATGATGTTGATGGATTTTCGAATGTTGAACCATCCTTGCATCCCTGGAATAAATCCTAC
Source organism: Smutsia gigantea (assembly GCA_032199065.1). Taxonomy (NCBI): domain Eukaryota; kingdom Metazoa; phylum Chordata; class Mammalia; order Pholidota; family Manidae; genus Smutsia; species Smutsia gigantea. Next base: position 8,130 of record JAVSCE010019495.1, read on the forward strand.
TTGATCATGATGGATGATCCTTTTGATGTACTTTTGAATTCGGTTTGCTAATATTTTGTTGAGTATTTTTGCATCTATGTTCATCAGGGATATTGGTCTGTAGTTTTCTTTTTTTGTGGTGTCTTCACCCGATTTTGGTATTAGAGTGATTCTGGCCTCATAGAATGAGTTTGGAAGTATTGCCTCTTCTTCTACTCCTTGGAAAACTTTAAGGAGGATGGGTATTATGTCTTCACTAAATGTTTGCTAAAATTCAGCAGTGAAGCCATCTGGTCCAGGCATTTTGTTCTTAGGTAGGTTTTTGATTACCAGTTCAATTTCATTGTTGATAATTGGTCTGTTTAGATTTTCTGTTTCTTTCTCGGTCAGCCTTGGAAGGTTGTATTTTTCTAGAAAGTTGTCCATTTCTTCTAGGTTATCCAGTTTGTTAGCATATAATTTTTCATAGTATTCTCTCATAATTCTTTGTATTTTTGTGTTGTCTGTAGTGGTTTTTCCTTTCTCATTTCTGATTCTGCTTATGTGAGTGGTCTCACTTTTTTTCTTGATGAGTCTTGCTAGGAGTTTATCTATTTTGCTTATTTTCTCGAGGAACAAGCTCTTGCTTTTGTTGATACTTTCTATTGTTTTATTCTTCTCGATTTTATTTATTTCTGCTCTAATCTTTATTATGTCCCTCCTTCTATTGACTTTGGATCTCATTTGTTCTTCTTTTTCTAGTTTCGTTAATTGTGCATTTAGACTGCTCATATGGGAATGTTCTTCTTTCCTGAGGTAGGCCTGTATTGCAATATACTTTCCTCTTAGCATGGCCTTCGCTGCGTCCCACAGATTTTGCGGTGTTGAATTATTGTTGTCATTTGTCTCCATATATCGCTTGATCTCTGTTTTTATTTGGTCATTGATCCAATGGTTATTTAGGAGCATGTTATTAAGCCTCCATGTGTTTGTGGGATTTTTCATTTTCTTTGTGTAATTCATTTCTAGTTTCATTCCTTTCTGGTCTGAGAAGCTGGTTGGTACAATTTCAATCTTTTTGAATTTACTGAGGCTCTTTTTGTGGCCGAGTATATGATCTATTCTTGAAAATGTTCCATGTGCATTTGAGAAGAATGTGTGTTCTGCTGCTTTTGGGTGTAGAGTTCTGTACATGTCTGTTAGGTCCATCAGTTATAGTATGTTGTTCAGTGCCTCTGTCTCCTTACTTATTTTCTGTCCGGTTGATCTGTCCTTCAGAGTGAGTGGTGTGTTGAAGTCTCCTAGAATGAATGCATTGCATTCTATTTCCCCCTTTAATTCTGTTAGTATTTGTTTCACATATGTAGGAGTTCCTGTGTTGGGTTCATAGATATTTAGAATGGTTATATCTTCTTGCTGGATTGACCCTTTTATCATTATGCAACGTTCTTCTTTGTCTCTTGTGACTTTCTTTGTTTTGCAGTCCATTTTGTCTAAGTACACCAAAGCCTGCTTTTTTTTCCCTATTAGTTGCATGAAATGTCTTTCTCCATCCCTTCACTTTAGTCTGTGAATGTCTTTGGGTTTAAAGTGAGTCTCTTGAAGGCAGCATATAGATGGGTCTTGATTTTTTATCCGTTCAATGACTCTATGTCTTTTGACTGGTGCATTCAGTCCATTTACATATAGGGTGATTATGGATAGGTATGTGCTTATTGGCATTGCAGGGTTCAGATTCGTGGTTACCAAAGGTTCAAGGTTAACTTCCTTACTATCTAAGAGTCTAACAACTCACTTAATATGCTATTACAAACATAATCCAAAGGTTCTTTTTTTGTTTGTTTTTTTCCCTCCTCCTTTTTCTTCCTCCTCCATTCTTTATATATTAGGTATCATATTCTGTACTGTTTGTCTATCGCTTGATTGACTTTGGGGATAGTTAATTTAATTTTGCAATTTCTTAGTAATTAGCTGTTCTGTTTTCTTTACTGTGGTTTTATTACCTCTGGTGACAGCTATTAAACAGTAGGAACACTTCCATCTATAGCGGTCCCTCCAAATACATGGTAGAAATGGTTTGTGGGAGGTAGATTTTTTCAGCTTTCGCTTGTCTGGGAATTGTTTAATCCCTCCTTCAAATTTAAATGATAATCGTACCGGATAAAGTAATCTTGGTTCAAGGCTCTTCTGCTTCATTGCATTAAATACATCATGCCACTCCCTTCTGGTCTGTAAGGTTTCTGCTGAGAAGTCTGATGATAGCCTGATGGGTTTCCCTTTGTATGTGATCTTACTTCTCTCTCTGGCTGCTTTTAATAGTCTGTCTTTATCCTTGATCTTTGCCATTTTAATTACTATATGTCTTGATGTTGTCTTCCTTGGGTCCTTTGTGTTGGGAGATCTGAGCAGCTCAATGGCCTGAGAGACTATCTCCTTATGCAGATTGGGGAAGTTTTCAGCAACCACCTCCTCAAAGACATTTTCTATCCCTTTTTCTCTCTCTTCTTCTTCTGGTACCCCTATAATGCGAATATTGTTCCGTTTGGATTGGTCTCACAGTTCTCTCAATATTCTTTCATTCTTAGAGATCCTTTTTTTTCTCTGTGCCTCAGCTTCTTTGTATTCCTCTTCTGTAGTTTCTATTTCATTTATCGTCTCCTCCACCATATCCAGTCTGCTTTGTTTAATATAATTAATTTTATTATCATTAATCTACAATTACATGTGCAATATTACGGTTATTAAACTACCCTTCATCAGGTCCCCCCCACCAACCCCATTAAGTCACTGTCCATCAGCGTAGTGAGATGCTATAGAATCACTACTTGTCTTCTCTGAGTTGTACTGCCCTCCCCGTGCCCCCCCAACATTACATCTGCTAATCGTAATGCCCCTTTTTCCCTCTTATCCCTCCCTTCCCGCCCATTTTCCCCAGTCCCTTTCCCTTTGGTAACTATTAGTCCGTTCTTGGGTTCTGTGAGTCTGCTGCTGTTTTGTTCCTTCAGTATTTTTTCTTTGTTCTTATACTCCACATATGAGTGAAATCATTTGATACTTGTCTTTTTCGGCTTGGCTTATTTCACTGAGCATAATACCCTCTAGCTCCATCCATGTTGTTGCAAATGGTAGGATTTGTTTTCTTCTTATGGCTGAATAATATTCCATTGTGTATATGTACCACATCTTCTTTATCCATTCATCTACTGACGGACACTTAGGTTGCTTCCATTTCTTGGCTATTGTAAATAGTGCTGCAATAAACATAGGGGTGCATCTGTCCTTTTCAAATTGGGCTGCTGCATTCTTAGGGTAAATTCCTAGGAGTGGAATTCCTGGGTCAAATGGTATTTCTATTTTGAGTTTTTTGAGGAACCTCCATACTGCTTTCCACAATGGTTGAACTAATTTGCAGTCCCACCAGCAGTGTAGGAGGGTTCCCTTTTCTCCACATCCTCGCCAACATTTGTTGTTGTTTGTGTTTTGGATGTTGGCCATCCTCACTGGTGTGAGGTGATATCTCATTGTGGTTTTAATCTGCATTTCTCTGATGATTAGCGATGTGGAGCATCTTTTCATGTGCCTGTTGGCCATATGAATTTCTTCTTTGGAGAAGTGTCTATTCATGTCCTCTGCCCATTTCTTAATTGGAATATTTGCTTTCTGTTTGTTAAGGTGCATGAGTTCTTTATATATTTTGGATGTCAACCCTTTATCAGATACGTTTTTTATGAATATGTTCTCCCATACTGTAGGATGTCTTTTTGTTCTGCTCATGGTGTCCTTTGCTGTACAGAAGCTTTTCAGCTTGATATAGTCCCACTTGTTCATTTTTGCTTTTGTTCCCCTTGCCCGGGGAGATACGTTCATGAAGAAGTTGCTCATGTTTATTTCCAAGAGATTTTAGCCTATGTTTTTTTCTAAGAGTTTTATGGTTTCATGACTTATATTCAGGTCTTTGATCCACCTTGAGTTTGCCTTTGTGTATGGGGCTAGACAGTAGTCCATTTTCATTCTCTTACATGTAGCTGTCCAGTTTTTCCAACACCAGCTGCTGAAGAGGCTGTCATCTCTCCATTGTATATCCAAGGCACTTTTATCAAATATTAATTGACTGTATATGTTTGGGTTAATGTTTGGATTTTCTATTCTGTTCCACTGGTCTGTGGGTCTGTGTTTGTGCCAATACCAAATTGTCTTGATTAATGTGACTTTGTAGTAGAGCTTGAAGTCAGGGAGTGTAATTCCCCCTGTTTTATTCCTCCTTCTCTGGATTGCTTTGGCTATTCGGGGTCTTTTGTGGTTCCATATGAATTGTAGAATTATTTGTTCCAGTTTATTGAAGAAAGCTGTTGGTAGTTTGATAGGGATTGCACTGAATCTGTAGATTGCTTTAGGTAGTATAGCCATTTTCACAATATTTATTCTACCTAGCCAAGAGCATGGGATGCATTTCCATTTGTTAGTGTCCTCTTTAATTTCTCTTAGGAGTGTCTTGTAGTTTTCAGAGTACAGGCCTTTCACTTCCTTCGTTAGGTTTATTCACAAGTATTTTATTCTTTTTGATGCAATTGTGAATGGAATTGTTTTTCTGATTTCTCTTTCTGTTAGTTCATCATAAGTGTATAGGAAAGCAACAGATTTCTGTGTGTTAATTTTGTATCCTGCAACTTTCCTGAATTCAGATATTAGTTCTAGCAGTTTTGAAATGGTATCTTTAGGGTTTTTTATGTACAGTATCATGTCATCTGCAAATAGTGACAATTTGACTTCTTCTTTACCAATCTGGATGCCTTGTATGTCTTTGTTTTGTCTGATTGCTGTGGCTAGGACCTCCAGTACTATGTTGAATAACAGTGGAGAGAGTGGGCATCCTTGTCTTGTTCCCGATCTTAGATGAAAAGCTTTCAGCGTCTCGCCGTTAAGTATGATGTTAGCTGTGGGTTTGTCATATATAGCCTTTATGATGTTGAGGTACTTGCCGTCTATACCCATTTTGTTGAGAGTTTTAGTCAGGAATGGATGCTGAATTTTGTCAAATGCTTTTTCAGCATCTATGGAGATGATCATGTGGTTTTTGTTCTTCTTTTTGTTGATGTGGTGGATGATGTTGATGGATTTTCGAATGTTGTACCATCCTTGCATCCCTGGGATGAATCCCACTTGATCATGGTGTATGATCCTCTTGATGTATTTTTGAATTCGGTTTGCTAATATTTTGTTGAGTATTTTTTCATCTACGTTCATCAGGGATATTGGTCTGTAATTTTCTTTTTTGGTGAGGTCTTTGCCCGGTTTTGGTATTAGAGTGATGCTGGCTTCATAGAATAAGTTTAGAAGTATTCCCTCCTCTTCTATTTTTTGGAAAACGTTAAGGAGAATTGGTGTTATTTCTTCTCTATATGTCTGGTAGAATTCAGAGGTGAACCCATCAGGCCCGGGGGGTTTTGTCCTTGGGTAGTTTTTTGATTACCAATTCGATTTCATCGCTGGTGATTGGTCTGTTTAGTTTTTCTGTTTCTTGCTTGGTCAGTCTTGGAAGGTCGTGTTTTTCTAAGAAGTTGTCCATTTCTTCTATGTTTTCCAGCTTGTTAGCATGTAGATTCTCATAATATTCTCTTATGATTCTTTGTATTTCTGTGGGGTCCGTCGTGATTTTTCCTTTCTCATTTCTGATTGTGTTTATGTGTGTAGATTCTCTTTTTCTCTTAATGAGTCTGGCTAGGGGTTTATCTATTTTGTTTATTTTTTCAAAGAACCAGCTCTTGGTTTCATTGATTTTTTCTATTGTTTTATTCTTCTCAATTTTATTTATTTCTTCTCTAATCTTTATTATGTCCCTCCTTCTGGTGACTTTGGGCCTCATTTGTTCTTCTTTTTCCAATTTCAGTAATTGTGTCTTTAGACTATTCATTTGGGAATGTTCTTCCTTCTTTAAATAGGCCTGGATTGCAATATACTTTCCTCTTAGAACTGCCTTTGCTGCGTCCCACAGAAGTTGTGGCTTTGTGTTGTTGTTGTCATTAGTCTCCATATATTCTTTGATTTCTGTTTTGATTTGGTCGTTAACCCATTGATTAATTAGGAGAGTGTTGTTAAGTCTCCATGTATTTGTGAGCCTTTTTGATTTCTTTCTAAAATTTATTTCTAGTTTTATACCTTGGTGATCTGAGAAGTTGGTTGGTAGGATTTCAATATTTTTGAAATTACTGAGGTTCTTTTTGTGGCCTAGTATGTGGTCTATTCTGGAAAATGTTCCATGTGCACTTGAGAAGAATGTGTATCCTGTTGCTTTTGGGTGTAGAGTTCTGTAGATGTCTGTTAGGTCCATCTGTTCTAGTGTGTTGTTCAGTGCCTCTGTGTCTTTACTTATTTTCTGTCTGGTTGATCTGTCCTCTGGAGTGAGTGGTGTGTTGAAGTCTCCTAAGATGAATGCATTGCTGTCTATTTCCTCCTTTAATTCTGTTAGTATTTGTCTCACATATGCCGGCGTTCCTGTGTTGGGTGCATATATATTTATGATGGTTATATTTTCTTGTTGGACTGACCCCTTTATCATTATGTAATGTACTTCTTTATCTTTTGCTACTTTCTTCGTTTTGAAGTCTATTTTGTCTGATAGAAGTACTGCAACACTGCTTTTTTCTCTTTGTTGTTTGCATGAAATATCTTTTTCCATCCCTTCACTTTTAGTCTGTGTATATCTTTGGATTTGAGGTGAGTTTCTTGTAGGCAGCATATAGATGGGTCTTGCTTTTTTATCCATTCTGTTACTCTGTGTCTTTTGATTGGTGCATTCAGTCCATTTACATTTAGGGTGATTATTGATAGATATGTACTTATTGCCATTGCTGGCTTTAGATTCGTGGTTACCAAGGGTTCAAGGGTTGCTTCTTTACTATCTAACAATCTAACTTAACTTTCTTGTTAAGTTATTGTAAACACAGTCTGATGTTTCTTTATTTCTCTCCCTTCTTATTCCTCCTCCTCCATTCTTTCTATACTAGCTGTTTTATTCTTTGCCTTTAGTTAGTATTTGGATGGTCTGCTTTCTTTGCTATGATTTTATTTTCTCTGGTGACATCTTTTTAGCCTTAGGTGTGCTTCCATCTAGAGCAGTCCATTTAAGATATCCTGTAGTGGTGGTTTATGAGAGGCAAACTCTCTCAACTTTCGTTTGTCTGGAAATTGTTTAATCCCTCCATCATATTTAAATGATAATCGTGCTGGATACAATATTCTTGGTTCGAGGCCCTTCTGTTTCATAACGTTAAATATATCATGCCATTCTCTTCTGGCCTGTAAGGTTTCTGTTGAGAAGTCTGATGATAGTCTGATGGGTTTTCCTTTGTAGGTGATCTTTTTCTCTCTCTAGCTGCCTTTAATACCCTGTCTTTATCTTTGATCTTTGCCATCTTAATTATTATGTGTCTTGGTGTTGTCTTCCTTGGGTCCCTTGTGTTGGGAGATCTATGAGCTTCGGTGGACTGCGAGACTACTTCCTTCCCCAGCGAGGGAAAGTTTTCAGCAATTATTTCTTCAAAGACACTTTCTATCCCTTTTTCTCTCTCTTCTTCCTCTGGTACTCCTGTAATGCGAATATTGTTCCGTTTGGATTGGTCACACAGTTCTCTTAATATTCTTTCATTCCTAGAAATCCTTTTATCTCTCTCTGCCTCAGCTGCTCTGTACTCCTGTTCTCTGTTTTCTATTCCATTAACAGTCTCTTGCATCTCATGCATTCTGCTGTTAAGCCCGTCGATCGCTTGTCTGATTTCTGTATTGTCTTTCCTCAGTTCCCTCACTTCCTCCCTCAGCTCTTGCACATTTTTCTGTAGGTCCATCAGCATGGTTATGACTTTTATTCTGAATTCTTTTTCAGGAAGACTGTGCATTTCCATCCCTTCAGACTCCCTCTCTGGGGTTGTCTGGTTGATTTTGGTCTGAACCATATTCCTCTGTCTTTCATGGCTATAGAATTGGTCACTGATAGTTGCCACGTATGTCAGCTGGGCTCTTTAAGACTTTAAAAAGAGAAGAAAAAAAAAGAAGAAAGAAAGAAAGAAAGACAAAAAAGAAAAAAGAAAGAAAAGAAAAAACAAAAACAAAACAAAAAACAAAACAAAAGAAAAAAAATATGGCCACCGGACTTAGATTCTGTGGGAATGCTGTAGGTGGCGCTATTGCCCCACTATTCCACAGCTGTGACTGCGCCACTCCGCCGGGCCCTTTATCGCTCTGGCAGGGGTGGGAACGAATAGGAGGCTGTTGATCTCAGTGAGAAGTGTAAGTATGGCTACACTTCCCCAGTCGCCACCTTGGGCGTCTGAAACTCCCCAGGATTCCCAGCCTGCTGGGCTGAGTGTGCTGGGGTGATCCGGCTCCTCCGCTGGGCTCCTGTCTCTTTAAGACCACTGAAGAAAGCGCGTGCTTTTTTTTTTCCTTCCCGGGAGCCGGCTGCAAGCACCCTGGTGCGTTCCCGCTCAGATCCTGCCCCTCTGTCTCTCCAATCTCCGCTGCACTGCACAATGTGGGTCAGCGCTCCCCACACAGATCACCGGGGTGGCTACTTCGCGGGGTGTACTTCCACTCCCTCCCGGTTCTGAATCCTCTCCTCCCGCTGGTGCGCTGGGGTGGGGGAGTGCTCGGGTCCTGCCGGGTCGCGGCTCCGTATCTTACCTGCCTCTTGGGGTGCCGAGTCCTCTCGGGTGTAGCTGCACGCTGTGCGCTTTCCTTTGTATTCTCCTCTCTCTTTTAGGAATTTTTTAGTATTTGCTGTGTTTTCGTAGATAAATATAGTGTTGCGAGGAGATTTCTGCCACCCTGCTCACACCGCCATCTTCCCGGAAGTCCCCAGTCTGCTTTTAATACCATCTATTGTGTCCTTCAAGGATTGGATCTCCGACCGGAATTCATCCCTGAGTTCTTGAATATCTTTCTGTACCTCCATGAGCATGTTAATGGTTTTTATTTTGAACTCCCTTTCAGGGAGAGTCATTAGGTCCATATCATTTAAAGCTTTCTCAGTAGTAGTATTCATAATTTTACTCCGGACCAGGTTCCTTTGGTGTTTCATATTTGTGTATGGCGCCCTCTCGTGCCCAGAAGCTCTACTCTCTGGAGTTGCTCACCCCTGAAGCAATGTTGGGGATTGTAGGGGAGTGGTATTGGTGCCTCGGGTGAGGAAAGAGCTGTTTCCTGGTTCCTGGCTGCTATGCCTGTCTCCACTGCCTGAACCAGTGGGCTGAGCACACAGGTATAAGTCTCTGTGCTTTGCATTTTTAGTTGCTGTATACAGATCTTCCCTCTGGCTGGCCTATTGCCAGGGTAGGGTTTGCCGGTTTGCAAGTCCGGTGGGGCTGGCCAGGAGAAAGGCGCACTAGTCTACCTGTCACAGAAGGGGTTCTTGGAGCTATGTAGGCAACCAGGGAGCTGGAGCACCTGAAGATCGTGAAAGCTCCCAATCTGGTGGGCAGAATGCACCCAGACAATTTTGTCCACCTGTCCTTTCTCCTGAGCAGTAAGGTCTGTGCAATCCTTGCCCCTTTAGCAGCCCTCTTGCTAAGGACTTCTTTGTTAGGAAGTCTCTCAGACTGCCTGCCTTTCTTTTGTCCCAGAGCAGCTGGATATGGATCCCTGCTTTCCACAAGCAGCTGGAATCTTAGTCTCTCCAGGAATTCTGCCTGTCTTAGCTGTCCAACCCCCTAATTACGAGAGTATCATGCAAGCACCATGAAATGTAGGTTTGTGCTCCCAGAGCAGATCTCCAGGGTTAGGTATTCAGCAGTCCCAGATCTCCACTCCATCCGTGCTCCATTCCTCTTTCTCCTGCCAGTGAGCTGGGGTGTGGGATGGGCTTGGATCCCACAGGACCACAGCTTTAGTACATTACCCTTTTCCATGAGGGCTGCTCTTGTCTCCAGTTGTATGCAGTTTGTTGCAGTCCTCTTTCCTGTTGCTCTTTCAAGAGTAGTTGTATTAGTTATATTTTCATATTATATGCAGTTTTAGGAGGAAGCCTCTGTCTTACCTCTCACGCCACCATCTTTAATCCACTATTTGCTATTATTAATATACAACAACATTATGGTTACTAGACTCCCCGTATTATCAAGTCCCCACCACATAACAAATTGCAGTCACTGTCCATCAGCGAAGTAGGATGTTATAGAATCATGACTTGTCTTCTCTGTGTTATACTGTGTTCCCCGTATCCCCCTACCCCAACTGGACCTTGCTACATTATGTCTGCTAATTGTAATAACCCCTTTTCCCCCTTATCCCTCCCTTCCCACCCATCCTCCCCAGTCCCTTTCCTTTTGGTAACTGTTAGTCCATTCCTTGGTTCTGTGAGTCAGCTGCTGTTTTGTTCCTTCAGTTTTTTTCTTTGTTCTTATACTCCACAGATGAGTGAAATCATTTGATACTTGTCTTTCTCCGCCTGGCTTATTTCACTGAGCATAATACCCTCTAGCTCCATCCATGTTGTTGCAAATGAAAGGATTTGTTTTCTTCTTATGGCTGAATAACATTCCATTGTGGATATATTACCACATCTTCTTTATCCATTCATCTACTGATGGACACGTAGGTTGCTTCCATTTCTTGGCTATTGTAAATAGTGCTGTGATAAACATAGGGGTGCGTATGTCTTTTTCAAACTTTGCTGCTGCATTTTTATGATAAATTCCTAGGAGTGCAATTCCTGGGTCAAATGGTATTTCTATTTTGAGTTTTTTGACGAACCTCCATACTGCTTTCCACAATGGTTGAACTAATTTACATTCCCACCAGCAGTGTAGGAGGGTTCCCCTTTCTCCACATCCTCACCAACATTTGTTGTTGTTTGTCTTTTGGATGGTGGACATCCTAACTGGTATGAGGTGATATCTCATTGTGGTTTTAATTTACATTTCTCTGATGACTAGTGATGTGGGTCATCTTTTCATGTGCCTGTTGGCCACCTGAATTTCTTCTTTGGAGAAGTGTCTGTTCAGCTCCTCTGCCCATTTTTTAATTGGCTTATTTGCTTTTTGTTTGTTGAGGTGCATGAGCTCTTTATATAATTAGGATGTCAACCCCTTATCAGATATGTCATTTATGAATATATTCTCCCATACTCTAGGAAGTCTTTTTGTTCTACTGATGGTGTCCTTTGCTGTACAGAAACTCTTTAATTTGATATGATCCCATTTGTTCATTATTGCTTTTGTTTCCCTTGCCCAGGGAGATATGTTCATGAAGTAGTTGCTCATGTTTATGTCCAAGAGATTTTTGCCTATATTTTTTTCTAAATGTTTTACAGTTTCATGACTTACATTTAGGTCTTTGATCCATTTTGAGTTTACTTTTGTGTGTGGTGTTAGACAGTAATCCAGTTTCATTGTCTTACATGTAGCTGCCCAGTTTTGCCAACACCAGTGGTTGAAGAGGCTTTCATTTCCCCATTATATATCCATGGCTCCTTTATCATTTATTAATTGACCATTATATGTTTGGGTTTATATATGGGCTCTTTATTCTGTTCCACTGGTCTATGGGTCTGTTCTTGTGCCAGGACCAAATTGTCTTGATTACTGTGGCTTGAAGTCAGGGAGCGTAATTCCCCCTGCTTTATTCTTCCTTCTCAGGTTTGCTTTGGCTATTCAGGGTCTTTTGTGGTTCCATATGAGTTTTAGAACTATTTGCTCTAGTTCATTGAAGAGTGCTGTAGGTATTTTGATAGGGATTGCATTGAATCTGTTGATTGCTTTAGGCAGGATGGCCATTTTGACAATATTAATTCTTCCTAGCCAAGAGCATGGGATGAACTTCCATTTATTAGTGTCCCCTTTAATTTCTCTTAAGACTTCTTGTAGTTTTCAGGGTATAGGTCTTTCACTTCCTTGGTTAGGTTTATTCCAGGTATTTTATTCTTTTTGATGCAATTATGAATGGAATTGTTTCCCTGATTTCTCTTTCTGCTAGTTCATCGTTAGTATATAGGAATGCAACAAATTTCTGTGTATTAATTTTGTATCCTGCAACTTTGCTGAATTCAGATATTAGATTTAATTGTATTGGAGTGGTATCTTTCGGGTATTTTATATAAAATATCATGTCATCTGCAAACGGGGACAGTTTGAGTTCTTCCTTGCCAGTCTGGATGCCTTTTATTTCTTTGTGTTTTCTGATTGCTGTGGCTCAAATCTCAAAGAGTATGTTGAAAAAAAATGGGGAGACTGGACATCCTTGTCTTGTTCCTGATCTTAAAGGAAAAGCTTTTAGTTTCTCGCTGTTAAGTATAATATTGGCTGTGGGGTTGTCATATATTGCCTTTATTATGTTGAGGTACTTGCCCTCTATACCCATTTTGTTGAGTTTTTCTCATGAATGAATGTTTAATTTTGTCAAATACTTTTTCAGCATCTATGGAGATGATCATGTGGTTTTTGTCCTTCTTTTTGTTGATGTAGTGGTTGATTTTGATGGATTTGTAAATGTTGTACCATCTTTGCATCCCTGGGATGAATCCCACTTGATCATGATGGATGATCTTTTTGATGTAGTTTTGAATTCGGTTTGCTAGTATTTTGTTGCGTATTTTTGCATCTACTCTCATCAGCGATATTGGTCTGTGATTTTCTTTTTTGGTGGTGTCTTTGCCTGGTTTTGGTATTAGAGTGATGTTGGCCTCGTAGAATGAGTTTGGGAGTATTCCCTCATCTTCTATTTTTTGGAAAACTTTAAGGAGGATGGGTATTAGGTCTTCACTATATGTTTGATAAAATTCAGCAGTGAAACCATCTGGTCCAGATGTTTTGTTCTTAGGTAGTTTTTTGATTACCAATTCAATTTCTTTGCTGGTAATTGGTCTATTCAGATTTTCTGTTTCTTCCTGGGTCAGCCTTGGAAGTTTGTATTTTTCTAGCAAGTTGTCCATTTCTTATAGGTTATCCCGTTTGTTAGCATATATTTTTTCATAGTATTCTCTCATAATTCTTTGTATTTCTGTGGTGTCCGTAGTGATTTTTCCTTTCTCATTTCTGATTCTGTTTATGTGTGTAGACTCTTTTTTTTTTTTTTTGATAAGTCTGGCTAGGGTTTATCTATTTTGTTTATTTTCTCCAAGAAACAGCTCCTGCTTTCATTGATTCTTTCTGTTGTTTTATTCTTCTCAATTTTATTTATTTATGCTTTAATCTTTATTATGTCCCTCCTTCTACTGAGTTTGGGCCTCTTTTGTTCTTCCTTTTCTAGTTTCATTAATTGTGAGTTTAGACTGTTCATTTGGGATTGTTCTTCTTTCCTGAGGTAGGCCTGTATTGCAATATGTTTCCCTCTTAGCACGGCCTTCACTGCATCCCACAGATATTGTGGGGTTGAATTACTGTTGTCATTTGTCTCCATATATTGCTTGATCTCTGTTTTTATTTGGTTATTGATTCATTGATTGTTTAGGAGCATGTTATTAAGCCTCCATATGTTTGTGGGCTTTTTCATTTTGTTTGTAATTTATTTCTAGTTTCATACCTTTGTGATCTGAGAAGCTGGTTGGTTCAATTTCAATCTTTTTGAATATACTGAGGCTCTTTTTGTGGCTTGGTATATGATCTTTTCTTGAAAATGTTCCATGTGCACTTTAGGAGAATGTGTATTCTGTTGCTTTTGGATGGTGTGTTCTGTAGATGTCTATTAGGCCAATCCGTTCTAATATGTTGCTCAGTGCCTCTGTCTCTTTACTTATTTTCTGTCTGGTTGATCTGTCCTTTGGTGTGAGTGGTGTGTTGAAGTCTCCTAAAATGAATGCATTGCATTCCATTTCCCCCTTTAATTCTGTTAGTATTTGTTTCACATATGTAGGAGCTCCTGTGTTGGGTGCATAGATATTTATAACAATTATATCCTCTTGTTGGACTGATCCTTTTATCATTATGTAATGTCCTTCTTTGTCTCTTGTGACTTTCTTTGTTTTGAAGTCTATTTTGTCTGATACAAGTACTGCAAGTCCTGCTTTTTTCTCATTATTAGTTGCATGAAGTATCTTTTTCCATCCCTTTACTTTCAGTCTGTGTATGTCTTTGCGTTTGAAGTAAATCTCTTGTAGGCAGCATATAGATGGGTCTTGTTTTTTTATCCATTCAGTAACTCTGTGTCTTTTGATTGGTGCCTTCAGACCATTTACATTTAGGGTGATTATCGATAGGTACATACTTTTTGCCATTGCAGGCTTTAGATTCGTGGTTACCAAAGTTCAAGGGCTATTCCCTTACTATCTAACAGTCTAATATAACTTACTTCATATACTATTACAAACACAACCTAAAGGTTCCATTTTTTCCCTCCTTTTTCTTCCTCCTCCATTCTTCGTATGTTATGAATCATAATCTGTACTCTTTGTCTTCCCTTGGGTGACAGCTTTTTAGCCTTAGGAATACTGCCATCTATAGTAGTCCCTCCAAAATGCTCTGTAGAGGTGGTTTGTGGGAGGTAAATTCTCTCAGCTTTTGCTTATCTGAAAATTGTTTAATCCCTCCTTCAAATTTAAATGATAACCTTACCGTCTAGAGTATTCTTGGTTCAAGGCCCTTATGCTTCATTGCATTAAATATATCATGCCATTCCCTTCTGGCCTGTAAGGTTTCTGTTGAGAAGTCTGATGATAGCCTGATGCGTTTTCCTTTGTATGTGATATTTTTTCTCTCTCTGGCTGCTTTTAAAAGTCTGTCTTTATCCTTGATCTTTGCCATTTTAATTATTATATGCCTTGGTGTTGTCTTCCTTGGGTCCCTTGTGTTGGGAGATCTGTGCACCTCCATGGCTTGAGAGACTATCTCCTTTCCCAGATTGGGGAAGTTTTCAGCAGTTACCTCCTCAAAGACACTTTCTATCCCTTTTTCTCTCTTCTTCTTCTGGTACCCCTATAATGCGAATATTGTTCCGTTTGGATTGGTCTCACAGTTCTCCCAATATTCTTTCATTCTTAGAGATCCTTTTTTCTCTCTGTGCCTCAGCTTCTTTGTATTCCTCTTCTCTAGTTTCTATTTCATTTATTGTCTCCTCCACCGTATCCTATCTGCTTTTAATACCCTCCATTGTGCTCTTCAACTATTGGGTCTCTGACCAGAATTCATTCCTGAGTCCTGAATATCTTTCTGTACCTCCATGAGCATGTTAATTATTTTTATTTTGAACTCCCTTTCAGGAAGAGTCATGTTGTCGATGTCACTTAAATCTTTCTCAGGAGTATTAATAATTTTATTCTGAACCAGATTCCTTTGGTGTTTCATATTTGCATATGGCGCCCTCTTGTTCCCAGAAGCTCTACTCCCTGGAGCTGCTCAGCCCCTGAAGCAATGTCGGGGGTCCCAGGGGAATGGTATTGGTGCCTGGGGGGAGGAAAGAGCTGTTTCCTTCTACCCAGCTGCTATACCAGTCTCCACTGGCTGAACCAGTTGCTGAGCACACAGGTATAAGCCTCTATGCTTTGTATTTGTAGTTGCTGTAGACAGATCTTCCCTCTGGCTCTCCTAACGCCAGGGTAGGTTTTCCTGGTTTGCCAGCCAGTTGGGGCTGTCCGGGAGAAAGGCGCAGTAGGCTGTGTATCATGGAGGGGGTCCTCGGAGCTGTGTAGCCAGCCAGGGAGCTGGAGCACCTGAAGATCATCTAAGGAGGAAGATTTCTTTTTCCTCCTTAAATATGAGAGTCTATATGGCAAAGCTCTTAACCTGCTGGGCAGTAAGCTGTGTGTAATCCTTGCTCCTTTAGCAGCCCTCTTGCTAAGGGCTACCTTGTTAGGGAGTCTCTCAGACTCCCCACCTTTCTTTTGTCCCATAGCAGCCAGATATGGATCCCTTCTTTCCACAAGCGGCTGGAATCTCAGTCTCTCCAGGAATTCTGCCTGTCTTAGCTTTTCAACCCTGTAATTATGAGAGTATCATGCAAGCACCATGAATTGTAGGTTTGTGCTCCCAGAGTGGATCTCCAGAGTTAGGTATTCAGCAGTCCCAGGCCTCCACTCCCTTCCTGCTCGGTTTCTCTTCCTCCCACCGGTCAGCTGGGGTGGGGGAAGGGCTTAGGTCCCACCGGGCCATAGCTTTGGTACGTTACCCTGTTCTGTGAGGTCTGCTCTTTTCTCCAGGTGTATGCAGTCTGGCGCAGTCCTCTTTCCTGTTGCTCTTTCAGGATTAGTTGTATTAATTATATTTTCGTATTATATGCAGTTTTAGGAGGAAGCCTATGTCTCACCTCTCATGTCGCCATCTTTAATCCCCTCCCAGTGGCAATGATACTGCCAATTTTTATGCCTTTTTATAACAGCTTTATTGAGCTATAAGTCACATGGTATACAATTCACTCATTAAAGTCTATAATTCAATGGTTTTTAGTACAGTCACAGTTTCAACCATCACCACAGTCAATTTTTAGAACATTTTCATCACCTCAGAAAGAAACCCTGTGCACTTTAGATACATCCCTCCTCCTACCAACCTCCCTTTCCCCATTCTTAGGCAACCACTAATTTGTCCTCCATCTCTATAGATTTGCCTGTTCTGGATATGTCATATAAATGGAATCATACAATATGTAACCTTGTTTGTCTAGCTTTTTCACTTAGAGTAATGTTTTCGAGATACAATCATGGTGTAGCATGTATCAGTATTTCATTTCTTTTTATGTCTTAATAATATTGCATTGATGAATATTCCACATTTGTTTATCCATTCATCCACTGAGGGACATTTGGATTTTTTGCACCTTTTGGCTTCTTTGACTAGTGCTATGAACATTCATGTACAACTTTTTGTTTGAACACCTGTTTTCAATTCTTTGGGGTATATCATGCAGTAGAATTGCTGGGTCATATGGTAATTCTGTTTATTGAAGAAATGCCAAACTGTTTTCCACAGTGGCTACACCATTTTACATACCCACAAGGAATATATGAAGGTTCCATTTTCCCCATATCTTCACCAACTCTTGTTATTTCCTTTTTAAAAACTTTTTTAAAAGTTGTTATTATTATAACACTCATGGGTGTGAAGTGGTATCTCATTGTGCTTTTGATCTGTATATCCCTAGTGATTTAGGATATTGAGCATCTTACTATTGACTTACTGGCCATTTGTATATCTTCTTTCAAGAAATGTCTACTCAAGTCCTAGTGCCCATCTTTTTCTTGGGTTATTGAGCTGTAAATGTTCTTCATATATTACAAGTAGTAAACCCTTATAAGATATGTGATTGAAAATATTTTCCTTTTTTTTAGGTTGTCTTTTCACTCTCTTGAGTGAAAATTGTCCCTTGATGCACAAAAGATTTTAATTTTAATGCAGTCCAATTTATTTTCCATCATTGTTGTTGCTTGTGCTTTTGGTGTTATATCTAAGGAACCATTGCCAAATCCAAAGCCATGAGGATTCACTCCCTTGTTTCTTTCTCAGACTTTTATAGTTTTAACTTTTATATTTATGTCTTTGATCCATTGTGAGTTAGTTTTTGTATGTGGTATGAATAAGGGCAAAACTTCATTTTTTATGAATGAATGTCTATGAAATATCATATTTTATGTAGATGTTCAGTTATACCAGAACGTTTACTGAAGGGACTATTCTTTTTCCATTGAGTAATCTTGACACACTTGCCAAAAATCAATTGACAGTAGATATATGGATTTATTTATGGACTTTCAATTCCATTCCACAGATATATTGACCCTCATGCCAGTACCACACTATTTTGATTACTGTAACTTTGTAGTAAGTTTTGAGATAAAGAAGCTTAATATCTTAGCCAAGATACGAAGGAACTACCCCAAATAACCAATAAGAAGCAAATGGTTGTATCATTGAGTTATGTGAGGCCTGCAAGAATATCATGAAAATTTTTTAAATTTCCAAGCTTCTTATCTTTTCATTTCATAGTCAGCATAAGTTTGATTCTCAATATGAGGTGAATTTTATGTTTGCTATAGTAGATAGAGTATAATTTAAATAAAGTAAAAGAGATTAAGAATATAACGTCCTAGAGAGCAAGGATCTTATCTGTCTTCACCAGTGTTCCCAGTACCTCAGGAAATGCATGGCACAGAGTATATTTAAAATATTCATGGAATAAAATATAATATTTTATATACTGAGTGATGAAACTGATTTTCCAAGATATAATAATTTTGTTTAATATATAAGAATTTTTCCATTGAATAAATCTTTTATTCAAAGTTGTCACTATTTGTATATTTAAGAAAGAAATGACGCCAAGAGACCCATGTAACCCCCAAAAGCCTGCTGCATGGTAGGCCCTGTAACTCCATCACTGGGAAGACAGCCAAGGGGAACTGGTATAACTACAGGTGTGGCTCAAGCCACCTAAAGATATCAGGGCAAAGATATTCAAAGATGCATTGGAGACAACCCAAATATTCATCAGTAAGAAACTGTTTAAACCCTTCAGTGAACTATGATGCATATTATAAATCATTAGGTATATCCATCTACAGTAGTCTCCCCTATTCTCCGGTTTTGCTTTCCCAGGTTAGAATTAACCAGGTATGGAAGCAGATGATCCTCCTTCTGACATGTTGTCAGGTCAGTAGTGGCCTAGCACTGTGTCACAGTGCCTATGTCATTCACCTAACTTCTCTCATCACGTAGGCATTTTACCACATCATCACAGGGCAAGTAGTGTACAACAGATATTTTGAGAGAGAAACCACATTCACATAACTTTTATTACAGTAATATTATCATTGTTCTATTTTATTATTAGTTATTGTTTAAATCTTTTAATGTGCCTAATATACAAATTAAAATTTATCGTAGGCATGTATATATAGGAAAAAATGGTACATATAGGGCTTGGTACTATCTGTGGTTTCAGGCATCCACTGGGGTCTTGGAATGTATCCCCTGTGGTTAAGGGGGGCCTGGTGTATACTGATTTGAGATGGAAAAATGCCCATGCTATATTGGTAAGCAAAAAAAAAGGAACTTGTAGACAGTATGAATAATATAATATACTCCCATTTTAAGTTTTTAAATAGAATAATATATGTTGTATCTACAGAAAAGAAGGAGTTAGAGGAATATATACTAAATTATTGACTGATATTTTTGTTTAGTTGAAGTTTTGAGGGCATGATCATCTGCATTTTTTATCAATGAAATGTTTGATATTTGAATGACTATTACACAGGTAATCAGATAAAACAATAGAGCTGTATTTTTAAAGAAAGGGACATGGTCTCTGAAGTCAAACGACTGCTTCTGAATCATGGATTTTCCAAATATCAGCTGGGTGAATTAGGGCAAGTTACTTCATGTCTCTGAAACCATAATTTTCTCACTCATAAAATGGGGAAATTAATACCAGCCTCATAAAGATGTTATACCCTAAAGATGTATCTATCAGTTTCATCTCATACCATTATCCTCTCAGTATGCTCTAGGATAGGGGTCAGCAAACTATTACTCTTAGGCCAAATTGGGCCCTGTTTTTGTAAAATAAATTTTTAAGGAAACACAGCCATAGCTATGTGTTTACACGCTGTCTATGGCTGCTTTTTGTAGCTTTTGTATGAACAGCAAAGTTCAGTGGTTACTACAGAGACCATATGACCTCAAAGCTTGAAACATTTAGTCTCTGGTCCTTTGCAGAAAAAGTTTGTTGACTGACCCCCGCTGAAAGGGAAATACAGTGGCATTCTTCCACCACTTAAAACATGACATTCCTTCTCACCATGTAACCTTTGCACATACTGTTCCTTTCACCTAAAATGAGATTTCCACATATCATATCTAATTCTTTTCTGTCAATCCTACTCATCCTCATCACCTCCTTGGGGAGGCCTTTGCTGATCCCATCCCACCCCTGAACTAGATTAACATTCCTGTTAAAATTCTCATAACATCTCTCATAGAGCTTATCATAATGGCTCTAAATTATCAGTGTCCTTATTTCTTTAATGTTTGACTCACCCTGTAGATTGCAAATCCATAAAAAATTATCTGTTTGTCTTGTTCAATTCTGAATCACCAGTGCCTAACAGGGTGCCTGGAGTATAATGGGTGGATACATGCATGTATGAATGTCATAATCTACAAACGGTACTTATTGTCTGATATGCACTGTAGAAAGTATACGTTATAACACAATTCACTTGAGAGATGTGCAAATGGTTAAGAGTGCAGATTAGGAGTTAGACATCCTGAGATTGAATCCCAATTCTTCCATTTAACACATGAGGAACCTTAGACAAGTCCCTTAATCTTTTTGCCATTTCCCACCTGTAAAATGGGAATAATATTAGTACTATCACATGAGATTTGTAATGAAGATTAAATAAGATGATTCACATAAAGCATTCAGCATAGAGCCCGGCACACATTAGGTGTTCCATAGATGCCATTTATAATTATAATTATTGTTATTAATTATATTATTAGTGCAAGTCTTAGATAGATGGCAGATATAATTAGGACCCCCACAAAGTCTGACCTGGAGTCAGGGCTACTGAGACAAGGTGAGCCAAGATCTCCTCTTTCATTCCCACTCCCAACACAGCCAAACATAAATCAAACCAGAGCCATAGTAAAGCAATATTCTTTCTTTAATTCCCTTTTGCAAATGGAAGCCCCTGAGCTGGTCCCCACCCCCAACCCCTACCCCATACCTTGAGGTCCCCCAGATGCAAGGCCCCTCCTTCAACCTGGTGGGAGGAGGAGAGGAGTACCTCTTCCTCAGAATGGTCCATTAAAAAAATCCTAGTCATTTAAGAAATGGCTGGGGACAGGAGAAGAGAGCTGGAAGAAAAGGCCCAGGTCAGGCCTGACAGGAGACGTTGGGGTTGTGAGGACCCTTGAGAAGGGTTTGCAAGCACATCCCTAAGCTCAGGGCCAGCATGGCTGAGGGAAGGGAGACAGACAGTCTGACTCCTCAAGGTCCTGTCTGCCTGGTTGTGGACACTGACATTCACCATTACCACCACCACAGGCCTCCAGGTAGAGAGTTTTCCAGTTACTCTGGGATAGGGTTTGCTAAGCATCCCCTCTAGCCCTTGCTCTGGGGCATCCCTGGGGTCCCCCTGAGACCAAACTTGGGAGAAGGAGGAACTCTAGGAACATGCAAAGGCGGGGAGCAGAGACCCCTGCCCCAACCCCACTGCTCTACAGGATGGTGGCTCCAGCTGCATCTGGACTCCGAGGGTCCTTTACACCAATGATGAAGTTGTTGGTTCTCCGGCTGCCATGCACCCAGGATAAGACATCTACCTTCTCCACATGGTGACCCCTGGCTTCCAGGAACTCAATCTCTTCCTCTGTGAACTCACCTGAAAACCATCCCCAACATACACACATTCAGTGTTCAGAGCACTGATGCAGGAGTTCTACACTCAGAGCTGACTCCTTGCCCTGGATACTCTATTGAGGAGCTGTATGACCTTGGGAAAACTGCTTTACCTCTCTGAGCCTCAGTCTTCTCATGTGTAAAATGGGGATTATCTGAGAACCTACCACATGAAGGTGTTGGGGGGATTAAAAGAGATAATGCACAAAGAGAGCACAGAGCTCAGAGCCTTGCATAGAGTAAGTGATCAATAATATGCAGTCATTCTTAATATTGGAAAAAGGGTTTGGGGGTCTCCATCTCCATCTTCCTAGACCAAATTGCCATCATTATTTGCCAAGATTACTGCATAGCCCACTAACTGGTCTTTCTGCTTCCAGCCCTGCTTTCTTACAGCCTAGTCACACAGCAGCCAAAGGAATCCATTTAAACCGTTAGTTAGACCATGTCACTTCCATTGCTCAAAACCTGCCAACAGCTTTAATGACTCTTAGAATAAAATCCAAGATCCTTGCTAAGGCCTCTAGGGTCCAGCATCATCTGGGACCTCACTACCTCTCTAAGTTTCTCTCCTCACTTCCTCCTATCCTCTCCTTGCTTATCTCTACTTTAGCCTCTTTTGCTGTCCCTCAAGTAAGCCAACCATGCTTTTGCCTCAGGGCCTTTGCACTTGCTATTCTCTTTGCCTAGAATGCTCTCCTCCTAGATAGTCACAAAACTGGCTCCCATACTTCATTCCAGTCTTCAAAGAGAACTTTTCTAACCGTTATCTAAAATAACAGCCCCTGTCACCTTTACCTTGCTTTATTTTCTTTCCAAGTACTTACTGCTACCTATATTTGCCTATTTATTTATTGTGTCTCCCTCCATTAGATTATAAGCTTTATGAAGGGAAGGATGTTGTTTTGTTCACTCTTGATCCCTGAAGCCTAGAACAGGGTGAGGACATAATGAATGTTAAGCAAGAATTAACCTACAGATAAATGAACAAATCTTCACCCTCTTGTATAAGTTCAGGTCCTCATCATCTCTTGCTTTGACCATTATCCGAGCTTCTTGTTATGTTCCCTTGACTTAAGTTCTCCTACTTCCAATCCACCTTCCCTAAGTCAAACAAATCACGTCATGTCCCTCCACTCCTCAACTGGATAAAGTCCATGCTTCTTCACACAGACCTCCATGATAAGCCCTGTAACTTCATTTTCCTGGGCTCCTCAACAAGGATCTGGTCTTCCTATTTCCCCAAATGGGATGACTGGGAGTAGTTCTTGAGATAAGACATAACACTGAACAGCATCACTGAGTTGGAAATGTATTCCTTTTGTGGGTCAATCCTTTCATTAAGAGCAAGGACTAAGTTTCAGTCTGGTCTTTAACATTTCTAATCTCCTTCTTTATCAGAGAGGGCAAGCCTCAGAGCCTTCTGGAGGCAACAATATCTAACTAAAACCTAAAAACATTTTATTTTTTTATAGCTATTTATCATCTATTTGTGACAAATGATGCTGTTTTTCTCATTTGGATTAAAAAGGAAGTCCATTTATAGACATACATTATATAAAAAATGGTTTAGAGGTATGCAAATGTGGTAAAAATCATGAAGTTGCTGGGTAAATTCTGAAATTTAAGGAAAAATGTCTCTAGTCCAGCTGGCCTCCTGGCTGCTCTCTGAGCCATTCTTTCTGGCCCAGGCTATTTCCCCTTGTCCAGAATGCTCTTTATCTCCACCTGCCAAACTCTTGCTTCAAGGCCAGCTAGTTGTTGCCTCCATAAAACCTCCCAGAGCCTTCAGCTGGATGAACTTTCCCTTTGCCAACCTCTACTCCTCATGTGCCTGTCTCAGACTGTGAGGCCCTCAAGGGAGGGCCAGGATGAGCCACGCCCCACCTAGTAACTTAGCAGAGAGCCTCATATTTGATAGAGACCAGAAGATATTTAGTTGAGCAAAATTCATCTACAGGACTTCACCTCATCATCTATCTGCGAGGATCCAAAATGTCATTGGCCAAATACAGGGTGTGACTGCTTAGGACCTAGGTCTGTGGCTTCTAATGCGCTTCAGTCTGGGAGATACCCAAAGCCATTTAGTAAGAAC
The DNA here is from genome assembly GCA_032199065.1 of Smutsia gigantea. Lineage (NCBI taxonomy): Eukaryota > Metazoa > Chordata > Mammalia > Pholidota > Manidae > Smutsia > Smutsia gigantea. The sequence continues at coordinate 31,504 of JAVSCE010019495.1, forward strand.
TGAGTCTTTGGGATCAGCCAGGTGTATGTTCTCATCTCAGTTCTGCCACTTACTGTTTGATCGTTGACTGGCTTACAACCTCTGTGGGTGTTAAGTTTCTTTATCTGTAAAAATGGGGATAATAATACTGAGCAGGCAAGGACCATGTCTCAATTATGTATCCCCTTTGGACTTGCATAAGACATTGTTGTAATAAAAATCCTCAAAGGTGCATATACTTGCCCATTTACAAAATTAAGCTATGTCCAAAATTAAGTACCTGTTCTTAGAGGGAAGTTCATTTCCACAGCATCACCTAGAAGGTCCATAATCTGGCCCCTGCCTGCCTCTCTGATCTCATCTCATCGTCAATCACCCTGGTCTCCTTTCCACTCCTACAACATCCCCTGAATTATCTGCATTTGCTCATATGGCCTACAAAGCCTGCCCCAGTTCTTGCATGGTGGGTTCTTTCTTACTCTGAGATCTCAGCTTAAATATCCCCAAAAAGAAGCCATCCCCAATCACTGAATCGGTCCTATACATCATCCTGTTCTAATGTTCTACAGAACATTTCCAACTCAGTGATGCTGTTCAGTGTTATGTCTTATCTCAAGAACTACTCCCAGTCATCCCATTTGGGGAAATAGGAAGACCAGATCCTTGTTGAGGAGCCCTGGAAAATGAAGTTACAGGGCATTTGTTTTCTCATATTTGATTATTTTCCTGTCTGCCTACAAATGCAGCATTCCCAGCACCTGTGATAATGCCTGACACACAGTAGATATTCAGTACAAACTACTGAATGAATAGTTTACAGAATGAACAACCGTATCTTATTTTACAAATGAGAAAACTGAGGCTTAGAGGAGACTTGACTTTTCCAAGGCCACACAGCCAGGAAATGACAGGACAGGTTCCAGTCCCCAGACTTTCACTGTTCCAGTAAGAGTTTGTTGGAGTAAACCAAACTTTCACTGGCAGGGAGTTGGTGCTGGTCAAGGCAGGGGCACCTCTAGGTGGAACCCCTTTCTTAACCCAGCCCTGTGCCACCCCATAGGGATCTCTGCTCTGCACTCACTGTCCACCTGCAGGAGATTGGACTGCAGGTCTGGGTGCAGGCGGCCACGGGCCAGGCTGTCACTCAGGTTTCGGTTCAAGGTCAGGACATTCAGCAGAACCTATGGGCAGCCAAGGGGCACAAATCAGGGCTATCCCAGAGATGGGGGCTCAGGACTCCCCAGTTCTTACCCCTGGGCCAGACTTCTTAGTGTTTAGAACCCTTACACTAAGGGTGTCATCTGGGCATCTCAACAGCTTCACAATACGGGTAGGCCTGTGATGACTGTCCCCATTTCACAGAGGGCAATTGAAGGCCAGGGAGGGAGTGACTCACTCCAGAGCTTAAAGAGAGCCAAGGAAAAAAGGCACCACTAGCACCCACTGCCCTTTCATCCAGCCCAGGACTCTCTCTTCCCTCTCCCTGGCCAGGACAGGATAACAGAGGGAGGTAGTCTAGAGCACAATGTGGGTACGTTTAGCTTAGTGGTTAGGAGTGAGGGTAGGTTCTAGAACCAAACTGCCTGCCCATTCTTACTCAGCTGGATCTAACTTCTTAACCTCTCTGGGTCTCAGTTTCCTCACTGAGAAAGTAGAAAGTAGAAAGAAACAAGGATTCCTTTCAAAGTTGGGAAGGTTGAAAGGGTTAACACATGTACCATTGTGCTGGGCACTTAGGTAAGAACTCTGTAAACTCTATTGTTATTATCTCCATTTTACACAGGAGAAGACTGAGGTTCAGAGAGATTAAGTGAATTCCCCAATATCACAGTTAGAAATTGGGAGCACTTGGGCTGGGACCCAGAGGTGTCTGATTCCAAAGTTCAGGTTAGTTAACTTACCACCTGCCAAAGAATGTACCTGGCACATTTATTAGGTCCTCAAGACATTTGTGTAACTGTTGTGAGGCATTCTGGAAAGCAGCAGTCCCTTCCTTTCAAAATCAGACTAAAAAGGGCTGCTTGTCTATTCAGATGCCAAGTAGAAGCATAATGGGACTTGAGGTTGACAGAGCACAGACAGCCCAGATGCTTTATCACTCTCAATTCTACTGGCATGATTTCCCCTGTAACCTGGGAGGACAGGGAGCTTCAGGGTTCCATTTTTGCCAAGAAAACTAGCATAGCCCATGTTCCTAGTACCCAGGATGTGCCTGGCACAAAGCCTCACCCATGTTTGCCATGTAAGTAAGGGATGAAAACAAGTCAGACATGAGCAGCATCTGCAGCCAGGCCACAGCTTGGCTCCTGGCCACAGAAGGCCTATGACAGAGAAAGCCTCACCTGGGTCAGGCCGCTGAGGCCCCGGGCAGCTCCATTGGCCCCCAGGGCGAGATATGTCCCACAGAGCCCCTCTGCTGGCCGGACCACAGTGGGCAGCAGGAAAGACAGTGGCCGCTTCCCTGGCTGCACGGAATTCTCCTGTTGTCAGAGGACCAAGACCACAAGGGAGATAAGAGGCAGAATGAGGTGGGGTGAGGGCTACTCCTCTGCTCTTCCAGCCTCTCTCCCTCTCCTGCACCTTCCACAGGCCATTTTCATGGAAGATTGGTCCCTTCCCAGGTCCGTTTACTGTCTGTGAAGTGGGCAGTGTCCCTGGATAACTGGGGTGGATAGTGGACCCCCTGAGCTATAAGGCTGTTCTAGGGCTACCATGGGTGGCAGGAGAGGAGACCAAGACAAGAAAAATGGCTATGGGAAAGAACAGGATAAGCCCCACTCTGGTCGTCTCTGTCGGCTTTGTCCTGCTGGGTCCCCAGCTTGCAGGATGTAAGACTACTGGCCTCCAGCTAGACAATAATTCTTATCTCCTCTCCTCTGATGCCAACAGCAGGGCTGAGCCTCATCAGCTCAGCATCACACAGTCACAGACCATTAGTGCAAAGTCCTCATCATACAGGTGAAGAAACTGAGGCCCAGAGAAGGGGGTAAGAAAGACTTTTCCCAGGTCACACAGTGAGACAGTGACAGAATGGGATGAGGTTTCTTCAGGACCCACAGGGTCCAAGCCTCACTCTTGGGCAGGGGATGAAGTAGATACCTTGTTTAAGCTCCTTTTCTTTACAAGATAAGTCCATAGAGGAAGTAGGGAAGGAGGGGCAGCCATACTGGTGCACCCCCCACCTAGCCTCAGGGTCCCCAGGGGAAGAGGGAAGCAGGCCCTACCAGGCTGGGCGCAGAGTGGTTGGCAGTCCTGTTAGGCCAGGAGAAGTCCAGCATCTGGCTGTTGAGCAGGATCCCCGAGGGGGTGATGAGGCCGCTGCCAAAGGGCCGGTTCAGGGAGCTGGGAGCCGAGGTTGGAGCCAGGTGAGCCCTGAGCCTGCCCTCACTCCCACCCAGCCCCTACCTCCTTCCTGGTCCGGGTGATCTCTTGTGCCAGGTTCTGAGTGTGAGCTAGCATACCTGACCATGGCCACAATGAAGTCATCAGGGCCCATGATCAGCACCTGGGCAGCTGTGGGAGCCCCAGCCAGCTCGTAGACAGGTAGGAGTGGGGCAGGGGCTGCCTGGGAGTCATTGATGTGGCCCCGGAGATAGGCAGCCTCCACCTTGCTGAAAAAACAAGGGTAGGAGATGAACACACAGCAGGCTCTCAGTGAACCCCACCTACCATGCTTTGTAATGTCTGTCTGGGCAATTATTTGATTAACATATCCCTCTCCCACTGGACTATTAGGTCTATGACAGCAGAATCTCACTTATTCCTAGCATATAGGAAATATCCAGGAAGAGCTGTTGAACTGAACAAATTTATTTAGGTGTTATTCAGATTCTCTTCTTGAGCCAACCTTTTTAAATGTATTATGTGTTTAAATCAAAAGTCTTTTGGTTACTTGACTTTCACTTAATCCTTTCTATGGAAGTACCTGGGCATAGTGGATAATCAGATATTTGTTTCAAATGAACAAGCAATTAACCTAATGTTTGTAGTCAAGAATTAAAGATTTATTAAGAGTTTAGTCAGGGGAGGGTTTTGTATAAAGGGATCCTTAGTTCCTATTAGAATTTTTTTTTCCCCAAGGCATGGGAGAACTTGGCACATAGTAAGTTCTTAATAACTATTGGGTGAATTAGTTGCATGAATTTAATAGAGGTGTGTGTGTTTATGTTTTAGAGCTGAATTTGTATTGATAGTATAAATAACTGTAATTCTCCAGACATTTTTAAAGTTGAACTGAGGGTTGTTTTTTTTAACTTAATAACTATTAGTTCAGTTATTTTAATGGATTAGAGCATGACAAGTTATCAAGGATTACTGAAGACTTTCATTCAGTTTTCAACCATGAAGGCTGTGGCTACCCAGACAAGGCTTTGTTTCAAGTGGTTTGGTTGGGGAGTGGGTAGAGGCTTGTTGTTCAGGCTTCATCCTTGTGGCCTTAAGCTGGCGATTGTTTTTGGTTGCTGCTCTTTTTGCTTTTTAATTGTAAGCTGTTGATTTAGTCTCATCATTTCCAACTTAATTCATAGAGGGTTGTTTGAGTAACAATACAAATTTACATGAACTGTATTTTTGGCTTCTGATTTTCCCTTAGCTAGCCTCTAAGTTAGTTATAATAGCAGTTAAATAGTAACCATTCTTTCTCCTATTGCCGGTTACTAATAACAATGATATTTGTTGAATACTTATTATGTGCCAGACAATGTGCTAAATGCTTTGCATGTATGATCATGTTTGGTCCTTGCCACGACTTCATGAGATTGGCACCATTATTGTCATGCCTCCTTGTAGAAATAGATGTAAAAAGTTTAAATGACTTGCCCAAGGCTGCACAGCTACTGAATGATGAAGTTGGGATATGAACTGAGTCAGTCTGAGCAGAGCCCACAGTCTCACTATGTTATGCTGCCAATGAGATACATTATAATCAAAATCCCCACCACCTCCAGTATTTGCTTGGAGTTTTCTTTTTCCACTCAAAAAGGGGAACACATGGATCCATACAGGTGCCCTGCTAGGGAAAAAAAAATTTGAGAGCCACATGAAATAGACCAGCTCATCATACAGATGGGTAAACTGAGGTGGAGAGAGAGGCAACCATAATTACACTGTGAGTTGAGGCTGAGCTGAAACTGACTTGGGACTTCAGGTCTTAGTGTTCCACCAGCTGCTTTTCAGCTGATCCTTTCCTCACATCTACCACCACCTATGCAGCTCCCAGGATCCTGCCACAAGACCTACCTGAGCATGTCATCCATGCTCTCAGTGATGGTAGAATCGTAGACAGGATCTCCCAGTCTGCTGGCCAGGGCTAATGCAATCTTCAGGGTCTGAAAATAAAGCAGGGGTGTGGAAGAGGCTGCCAGGCTCTTCCCAGCACCCACACCCAGGATCCTAATGTGGGAGAAAACTTGGAGGTGATTAGTCCAGTCCCATGCAAGTACCGATTCTCTCCCTCTCAGCATCCCCAGATCCAGGGTAGGTGGAAAGTGGGTCAGCCTTACCTCCGCCACCCAGTGAAGGGCCTGTTCCCGGGATACCAGACTGGTGAGATTGAAGCCTTCAAGGATGTTGAGAGCACTGATGAGGGCAGGGCCCGTGTGCGGAGGTGGGGGACTGAGAACCAGGTGGCCTGAAAAAACAGGAAATGACCAGATGGCAGGGGAGGGGTCAAGGTATCTCCACATCCCACCATCACAGAGACTGAGACCATTGCACTGAACCTCCTCATTAGATAGGGAAACTCCATTGAGAGGCAAAGGGACCCACCCAAGTTTACATGGTGACTCAAGGATAAGGCTAGGACTCCAATCCAGAATACTGGTCTTCAGTTTCATTTTGCATGTGAGGAAACTAAGGCTTAAGAGGACTATGATTTTCCCAGAGTCACAAGGCAGGCCATTGGCAGAGCAGGGACAGGTGTCCAAATGTCCAGATTCCTGGTGCACTGTGCATCTCCTTTCAGCTTTTCCCACAGGCCAAATACTATTCAGCGGCCCTGATGGTCCCACCCCCAAAACTTCTTGGGTGCAGCCACCTCTTCTTCCTATTTGAGGCCCCTACTATTACATGTTTGGACATCAAAAGAAGAAGAAGAATACCTGACATTAGCTAATTAACTCATTTAATTCTCTCAGTGGGGATTGTTATCATCTCCACTCTATAGGTGAGGAAACTGGTCCAAAGTTACAGGAGACAAGGGGAACCTAGAGTACCCCAGGTACTGGCACAGCCAAGAAAGTCCAGGCTGGGGTGGGGGGAGTGGAAAATCAAATACACATTCAGTGCACATTCTGATCGGGGCAACTTCTGATGACATCTTGTCAAATCCTCATGGGCACTCGGAAAGGCAGGCACTATTAGCTCCATTTTAAGGAGGGAACCAAGGCTCAGAGTGGGAAGTGACTTGTTCAAGGTGAACGGCACAGCTGGTACTCAAACCCAGGTCTGCCTGGCTCCAAAGCTATGCTCTTCCTCTGCTCCATATCTCACCACCTCTGGCAGAAGAATCAGGCCTGGAGATTGAGGCCTGGAAACCTGAACTTACAGGTGGCCTCTCCTGAGGTTTGAGGTGATCCGGGACTCCTAGAGGACCTTCTCAGGAACCACCATTTTGGGTTCAACCAACATGGACTGCACCATGCCATTAGCTTCATTTTCTGGCTCCTCAATGGTTTTGAGTTTGGCACATGAAATTCCATTTCCTCCCTGGGCCTCAAGTTTCTTTTTGGCACAGTGAGGGGGTGGGTCTATGATTGTCTCAAAAGGTTTGTTCAGCTGGAAGCTAGACCTAAAGATGGACTTTGGTCTTATGAATTCTTCTTAGGAAATACAAGGCAGTAGAAGTGGGGCTGGTGAGGGAGCTGAGGCAACACAGAGCCCAAATCAGGAAAACCTATGTCCAGAACCCCAATTTCCAGGTATAAGCCTCCCTCCCTATATCCTAAATACTTGGGGCAACTGACCCCATGACTACTTCAGAAGGTGGGCTGGCTCTGGCTTGCTTCAACAGTTGGCTGCCCAGGCAGCTCATTGCCTCAGTGTCTCTCCTGTGAAATGGGAAGTAGTCTCTAGGCCAAAAGGTTGTGACCATGGACTAGGAGGCTTCTCCTGAGTGGGGAACCCTGGGACCTGGGAGAGAGGTCACCTCTGTACACGCCACACACGGGCTTCTCCACGAGGGCACTGTAGTTGCTGAAGTCCTCCTCAGTTATGACACCCCCCGCGTGCTGAGCCTGGAGGGGAGAGAATGACCCCCCGCTGCTACGAGCCACATGTCACACCATGAGCATGTGGTCTTGGCCTATGGTATATGTTTGGATCACAGACAGATAAGATGTTTCTAACTTTGGTGCATTCTGCAATTCGCATCATGGGCCTTTTGGAACCCCATCAGCCCTGGGTACTGTAGGAAAAAGGAAGAGGGAAAAGTACTAACACTGAACACCTGCAATGAATCAGACATTGTGCTAGGGACATTCCATGAATGACCTCCTTAGCTTGACATTCAAGGCCCTTTGTGACCTGGCCCCTGCCTACCTCTCCCACCTCATGTCCTGCTAGTCCCCAGTGAGCTCTGTATAGCCATCCAGAATGACCTGCCATTCCCGAACTCATGACTCCAAGTCCTTGCATGTACTGCCCTCTCTGCCTATGTAAAAGGACGATTTTCTACCTACAGTAGCACTTTCCTAGGAGACATCAAAACTGAATTCTGCTTCACTACAACCAGCTAAAGCCACTTCAAAACCATGAACTCTGGGTGACCCTGGTAGGAATGACCCTTACTGGACATAACTAAGCACTCTATTCACCAATGTAACAATCTTGTACAAACTTGAAAATAATTTTCCATTAGGAGTATTGAACTATTGACAACTGTTCTCAGAATTCACTACTGTCTCAGAATAACTCTTTGGGGTTGGTTAGTAAGCCCTTGTGTCAATCTCCCTAGTCTTGATAGTCACGACTGAAGGTGTTCCCATCAGTGCCTAGAAAACCCAAGGGCAGGCTGGGATTATGGGCTCAGAAAGCTGAAGCTTATCCTGGGTCTCCGCCAGGTCTGGGAGGGACAGGACAGGCCCTGTTCAGGTTAGCACCAGCCCTGGGGAGCCCAAAGGAACCTGTGTCAGTCAAGGCAGAACAGTTCCATCACCACTAGAAGGTTCTCCGAGCAGAATCCCACAACTGCCCTCAACAACCAATGATCTGATTTCTATCACCATAAGTTAGTTTTGTCTATTCTAGAATTTCAAGTAAAAGAAATCCCCAGTAAATATACATAGAAAGATAGGCAAGAAAGGAAGGAAGGCAGAGGGGGCTCCCGCTTTGTGGTCTTCCAGGGCAGGGGCTCCCCTCATGCTCACCTCAGCTACCATCTCCAGGGTGAGGTTGCCTCCGGCATAGAAGGCGGCAGGGCCAGAAGTGCCAAGAGCTTCCAGCACCGCAGCCAGGTCAGGCCGCCGCAGGAGTGAGCCAGGTAGTGGCGGGTGGCCCAGTGGCAGGAATGTCTCATAGAAATGCTCAGAGGCATTGTTTGGCAGCTGTCTGGCCAGGGCACGGGCTGTGGGGAGGGACCGGAGGCTGGGCAGCGGGCACCAGGACTGGACCAGATGGTGGAGATGTACAATAGATGGGGTGGAAGAGGGCTGAGTGGCTGGCCCTAAGAGCTCTGGCACCCCAGGAGCCAGCTATGGGGGACGGGGAAGGCGGTAGAGTATATGGGCCCCTATTATGGGGGAGGGGAGGGTATATATGGGCCCCTCCAAGATCCCCTCATTGAGGTTGCCTCCCTGTTAAAGTGGGATGGGGTAGGGAGGGGGGTCTGAGGAGCCAACTGGAAGAGAGGTGCTTCATGACTTAGATCCCAAATATGAGAGATCCCCTGTCCCTCTCCATTAGTCTCATGCCTTTCCCCCAGCCCCCAGGCCCCACTGACCTAGATCATGGGTCACGTTGAAGCCATCTTGGGCCACAGCTGCTGCGAAAGCCAGGACTTGGGACCATGGCAGCCTGGGGGGGCCGGAGAGCAGGGAGTGGAGGAGGTCCTGGGGGGGGAAGGAAGGGTCCTGGGGGGAGGGGGGTTCCTGGGAAGGAGAGTCCTGGCAAGGGAAGGGGATATTAGGAGGGGGTGTTGGGAAGGGAAGAATCCAGGAAGGTAGGAGAAGGCCACCCAAGGAGGGGTGCAGGCAGAGCCCCGTGGTCCCCAGGAGGAGGGTCTTTACCTGCCATAGAGTTGGTGAGCTTCATGTAGCCCCTTCACCATTCCAGGGACCCCCACCAAGAGCCCAGGCTGGGCGAGGCGGGCAGGTGAGGGAGAGAGGAGACCAGGTCACTGGAAGGGGGGGGCTGGGCTGAACTCCGCAGAGCCCCAAGCCAGGGATGGGGGGCTGGTACAGGGGAGAGACACAGGCCAAGTATCCCAGAGGAGGGACAAGCTCTCCCCAGCAGGCATCCCTCCCATTTCCTTCACTTCCTATCAGCAAATGTAGAAAGGTCTCCTTTATCTATCATAGTTGGGAGATTTATAAATTAAGCAAACCCTTTGAAGAGCCAGGATATAACCAATTCAGATGGAGACTTGTCTACATTGGATTATACCTACTCCTGCCTTTTAAAATAGTGGACAAGGGACCTTCATTTGACCTTTTCATTATCACACCACCATTATTCTAAGCTGTGATAACTCAGGCATGTGTTTGGCTTTTGCCACTGCACTAAATATCTATTTTTCCAAGTTATTCTACTTTCTCCTTTACTCTTAATGGTAGTGGGGTTGCTGCTAGCAGTTGCCCTCTAATATTCCAATATCTTGTGGGCTGGGAAAGTCATACAGTCAATAGGCTCAGAGTGAGATGTCTGAGTTACAGTGCAGCAGCTCTGGGACATCTCTGGCTGCTCAGAGGCCTTTTTTCTTCCTTCCTATGTGCCCGATAGGCAAGGTTGCCAGAGAAGGAGCATGTTGCTGTATTGCCTGTTATCAACCATCCAGATTGTTTGGTTCATTATTTTATTTTAGGGGGTGTCTGTCTTCCTCATAGCCTAATAGTATTCTGTTTAACTTTTTCTCACTTCCATAGTAAATACTCAGCAAAGTATCGCTTCGGTTGGCAGAAGGGCAGTGAAGGGAGATCCCTCCCCCATGGACCCTTTCTTCTCACCAGGATACCCCACCTTGGTCTCCCAGGATCTCTGTAGGACCTCTTCCCTGAGGGCCCCTGGTGCAGATTCCCGGAAATCAATTAGGTGGCTCTCGTTTCGTCTGATGTCATGTACCAGCATCACACCCCCACTGGGAGAGACACAGAAGGGGGAGGGTGATGATAAGATACCACTCCTCTGAACAATTAACCTGCAACCGCCCGACCCCACAGTGGTGATGGCTGTGAACTGAGTCTGTCATCAGGAGTCAGATGTCTGAGCCCATTACCCAGCAGAGATTCAGAGACTTGGCCACCTACAACAGTGGGGAGTGAAATCAAGGGGGTTGGGGACCCAGAGTCCATGGACCTCTTCCAACCTGTCACTGGAGACTTTAATCCCTGATTAGGGAAAACCCAGAGACTGGGAGAGCAGGATGTTCTGCCCCCATCACCCTCACCTCAAACCACCGCTGGACCTGTGCCAGCTTCCTGCACCTGCCTCGGTGGTATGCCTCCTCTCCTTCTCCCAGAACTAAATTATGTAAGGACACACTGTGCACAACCAAAAGGGGGATTTCATTGGTAGAGCCTGAAGGGCTGGAATTACAGGGGCCAAGATATGGACTTTGTCAGTTTGTCCCTTTTCTGTGGTTTGTTTCCATCTGAGATGTTGCATATGAGATGGTTGGCCTGCAGCCAAGTAACATAATAAGGAAAGCAGAACAGATAAAACAATAGGGAGTGGTAAGAACTATGGCCAAGTGGACAGCTTCATCATAGAAAGCAGCTTCTATTTGGTTCCAGATAATTGCAGTCATGTGGGAATGTGAGCCCAGTGTTACCACATCTCCTGATTGTTCAAGACATGTTGAAAATCTGGATTTTTATGAAAAGTCTCAACTTTTTTATAATAGCAAACAGTTTTTTTTTAATTTAAGTGTGCAAATCAAACCAGTCTGTGTGCTGAGTGTGGTCCATGGGTGGCTAGTCTGTTTTAAGAGTTCTTAGCCTGGAGTATATTTTTGGAGGATAGAGTCCATAGCTCTCACAGTGATTTGTTTTAAGGAGTTGTAAATCCTAAAAATTTAACATCACTCCCTTAATTAATGATAGTATACCCTCACCTGTGCACCTTACTTTATAGTTTACAAAATCCTTTTACGTTTTTTTTAAAGCTTCTGAAAACACCTCCTCTGACTCCATGTAGAAGAGGGTAAAATTGGGTGTAGAAAAGAGAAAATGCAAGAAATCGGGGCCCAACTATACACCCTCTGCTCAAAATTGGAGATCCCTGCCTGAGGCCTAAAGACCAGGGCACAGAAGTAGGCCGGGGGTGGGGGCCCCAACCTGCACATCTGAGAGCTCCTTACCCGCCCAGGCCAGAACTGTGTGGAGCTACGATCCCCAAACACAGTCCTGCTGCCACAGCTGCATCCACGGAAGATCCCTGCTTACTGAGCACCTCGATGCCAAGCGATGTGCAATGAGCGGCATCGGTCACCACGGCGCCCTGGTGAAAGATCTGGGAAGGGAAAGGGGACTAGGTGGGGGCAACAGGAGCCCCCTAAGTCACCCCCACTAACCCCTAAACCTCCACGGAGGTTGAGGGACTTGAGGGCCCTGCCTTCGTGTCCTCTTGGCTCTCCTCTCATTACCTCAAGTGCCTCCTTACCTGATCAGGTCCCTCCCTTGCTCTGTTTCCCTCATGCCCAGAGCCCTCCCCTTGGGACCTTTCCCTTGTCACCAACGTCTCCCCGTCCCTTTGCTGGCCCTTTTCCAGCCACCAGCCATTCCTCAACTCCCGAGGTCTCTTCAAGCACTTGCTCACTCCCTCCACCCCCTCACCTGAGGGTCCCCGAAGTAGATCTGCATGACGAGCGCCACAGTAACACCAGTGGCAAAAGTGAGGCAGGCCGTGACGATGACCGTGAGCCCGTCCTGGCGGCAGGAGCACTCGGCCGCTGCCGCGGAGAACGGATCTTTCCGCGTCTCCCGCAGTGGCGACCCGTCCTGGCTGCCCATCTCCGACGACGACGACGGCAGCCGCTGCAGCCGCGCAGACTTCAGGAAGGAGTCCGGGTCTGCGGGCGGCCGGGGGTCGGTCTGGGCGCCTCTTACCCTGCCCTGCGCGCCCTCCAGGCGGGGCTATTCCGCGTCCCCCCCGCTCCCCGCCCCTGTCATACAAACCCTAGACCGCACAGCTCACCTTTCAGCGTCTCCCCGACGCACCCCAGGGCGGGAGGGGGCAGCAGTCCCGTCTGAGAAGAGACAGGGACCCGCAGCTGGGCAGCAGCGAGACTGGATTCCCGCCCATGAGCCACAAGTCCCTGGCCCGAGCCCTAGGACCCAGGGCTGAGAGCACTTCCTGGAGAGGGGGCTGGGGTTGGGCCCCTCCCTGTAAACCAGATCTTGCCCCAGCTGGGGCCCAGCCTTCCGTGCAAGGAGGCAGCTATATAAACTGAGTAATCAGACCCTGGCTTCCAGCCTTGCTTAGGTTATACATTTATTCATTGAACAAATATGGAGCCCTAGGCAAGATGCTGGAGGAAAGGAACAGACAGTTCTGCCCTCATGGTATTCACAGACCAGTAGAGGAAAAAGATAATAAGCAAGTAAATAAAGGAGTATATCATTACACCTTGTGGCAGATGTTACAAAGAAAAAGAAGGATAAAATGATACAGAATAATGGTGTGTTTAGCTGGGGATATCAGGCAAGGCCTCTCAGCAGAGGTGACTTTCAAGCCAAGAACTAAGGGATGAGAAGGAACCAGCCATATGTACACAGCAAGGGTGAATGTAGAGTATTCAAGAAAGTAGGAACAGCAGGTACAAAGGCCCTAAGGTAGGAATGAGCTTGGTGCATTAGAAAAAAAAAATCAACAAAGCCCTGGGTGGCTCTGCTCTAGTGAGCAAGTGAAAATAATGAGGTGGAGGCTAGACCAGATAGACTAGGGGATGTGAGCCTGGTGAGAGGCTTGCATTTTACCCTAAGAACTATGGGAGGCCACTGCAGAGTTTTAAGCAAGGACTTGAAGCTATCTGTTTCCCCACTGGCTTCTATCAGGAGAATGAATCTGAGGACAGTAAGAAGGAAGGCAGGGAGACCTATAAGCCACTCAACTTGTTGGGTAGCTATGGAAAAGTCACTTCAAGCCATGAGCCTCACTTTCGTCATCCTAATAATGGAGCTAATCCCTAACTAGATGGGTGGATACAAGGATTCCATGAGACAGTGTATATGGGGTGTGCTGTAGGTACCCACTCAAAGTTATTTCCATTCCTTTCCCACCTTGGCCAGGGCTGAGACCCTCTTCCATACTATAGTTTCCCTTCCCTGGGCTATATTACCCTTGAACTCTAAATGGTCTAAACATCCTGAGTGTTTATGAACAATGAAGAAATAGGCTGGTATAATAGGTATCTCAACCTTAATAGTTTACTCACACTGTGTTTTTATAAATTCATTCATTCATTCAATAAATAATTTTTGAGCACATGCTGCTATGCACTAGGAGTGTAACTCCTTCAATGTCTGTGGCATAATATTAAAAACTGACATATTTTCCTATTTAAAATACTACCATGGTTCACCAATGCCAATATGATAAAAATCCAAGCTCCTTCTTGACCTGGTGTTCAAGGACCTCCATAATCCACACTTCCTACTTTTGTGTAAATAAAAAAACACATACATATATAGACAATGTTTACAAATTATTTATGGTGGATACTTTTGGGAAAAGATACTATAGGCAGGAATGAGATGGGGTGGGAGAATTTTTTGTTTGAAATTTTCACTACTTACATTGTTTTTTTTAAAGTTAATACATATATTTTTGAATAAAAGGGAAAAATTACAGGGAGATAGGAATGGAGAAGAGGACTTTCACTTTTCCCCCTTGTTTTTTTTCTTTTTAAACCATGAACATGTAATTTGTTTTTAAATTTTTATTAAAAAAAAGAAACTTGTCTTCTGGAATTCTCCCTCAGTTGATCATTCTTGCCTCTAACCATCAATACCAGCGCCACAGAATCTGTAAGTAAAACTGAAATTCATTCAACAAACAGATGTTAAATACCTACCATGGGCACAGAACTCTCCTTGGCCTTGGCCCCTAGAGGCTTCAAAAGAAGTACAGGCGATTTTGAACTTATTGATACTGTCTACTAGGCCCTTTACATATATACCCTCATTGAAATGTTCCCATACCTTTCTGAGATAGGCCCACTCTCTCCATTTTACAGATGAGAAAATTAGCACTGAGAAGGTGATACTTACTGCCTGCTTAACATCATAAAATGAATAAACGGCAGAACCAAGAATCTATGTAACTCAAAAACCTTTCCATTCCACATGGCATCAGCAGCCACTCCCACCCTCAAACCAACCTCATAAGCTAATTTTAGTTGATCTCTCTGGGTATAGTCCTTAAATCTGTTTTCTCAAATTGGATAGGAGGAGGCAAGAGATGAAGGTGATATGGCCCCATCAGAGTTGGATCTACTTTAGACTTATTAGTCTACCAGTCAATCATTAAGTTATCCATTTATTCAAGAAAAACATTTACTGAGTACCTTCCTCTGCAAGTGCTGGGGCAATCATACCATTGATTTCACATTGATATGAAAGAGCAACAGTAGGGCACTGGAAAAAAGTTAGTTTGGAGCCAAAACAAGTCTTGGGGGAAAGATGATGAGTTTAATTTTGGCTTTTCTGAATTTGTGGGAGTCCAGCAGGAGCAGTCTGGAGGCATCTGGCCTAATAGGCATCTTATTAGACACCATTGCCCATTAAATTTTCTTTAAAAAAAAAAACCCACCATCTCTCCTCTCTTATTCCTTATTCCCTCATTCCTGACCAGACTAAGTATATGACCTACGCCTAGTCAATCGGAACAGGTGCCTCTGTACAGTGATTGGTTCAGAATGGTCCTGTGACCAGCACCAGGTCAATAACACTCAAACTTTGTTCTATTGCTGGGACTATTGGGAAAGAAAAAAATTTCTTCCTGTCTAGGTTACTAAGATGGTAAGACATTACCCTGTTGCTGCTAGGTCATCTTGCCCCCATAGATGGAAGAGTTTCTGAAGATGAAGCCCATAAAAAGGAAAGCAAAGCAAAAGATGGAGAAAAGCCAATTCCTTGTCAGGCACCTTAACCCTGCTATGCCCAAAGGCCCATATTCCTGAATTTTTCAGTTATGCTACCCAATAGAGTTCTTTTTCTTAGATGAGCTCAGTTTTAACTGAGTTTATGACAAAAGAAACCCAAATAGAGTTGGCTTGGCAAACCTAAAGCTCAGGAGAGAGAGTCTGGCTAGAAACAGGTCATCCCTGGCTTGCTTACTCCCTCAAGGGGAAAATCACTACAGATTTTTGAATCAGGGAGTGACATGATGAGAAATGTAGGGTGCGGGTAGATTGGTGTTGGGAGTAGCAGGGGAAAGGCAGGAGGCAGGAAGAGTAGCTAGAAGCCTGTGGGTAATACAGGTAAGAGAAGATGGTGGCTTAGTCTACAGTGGTGATGACAGGGATGGTGAGATGGAATTTGGAAGGTACTGAGGATGGGTACAGAAAGCACGTGATCACTGTTTGGAAGTGAGAGGAAGCAGGGAAACTGCAGGTGGCTCCTGGGTTTCTGCCTTGAAGACTGGATGAATGGCAGTCATTAATTGAGAATGACATTGGGACTAGAGCATGTATATGGGGAAGAGATGTTAAGTTCAGCATAGAATATGCTAAAAGGTAAGGAACTTAGAGGATATGTAGAGGTAGATGCCTGGAGAGAGAGAAACACATGGACCTGAAGCTTAGAAGAGAGGAAAGAAAGTATTTTTCCAGTCTTAGAGAGGTCACCATCTAGCTCTGTTGTCCACAGGGCCTGCTCTGGGGTATCTGGCACATGGTTCTGGGGAGTGGCAGGCTAGAAATTAGCTGGGCATGGCCAAGGTCCTGGATAAGAGGATGAGGCAGTGCCAGTAGGTGAAACTATGAAGTTGAGAACATAGGAGGCCATGTCAGCCAATAGGCTGACCATAGGAGCCTTGGCACTTAGACATAGTGCTGGGAGACATGGAGCTGAAGTGACCACACAGGTATGAAGGCAAAGTCTATGGACCCTTGATGTATAACCTTGGCATAAGGTGCAGGTTCCCAGAAACTCAGGTGACCAGAATCTCTGCTGGATTTTTGTACAGATGAGGGCAGAGCCTGTACTAACTCCCCAGTGTACTTCCTGAGGCTTGAAAACTCCCTCCCCTGCCATTTTTTCATCTTGAGATCTCTCCCATTCATTTATTCATTCCACAATTTTTATTGAGTGCTCAGCACCATGCTGGATGGTAGAGAAAGGATGGGGAACAAAACAATCCAATCATTATCCTATCTCACAGAGCTTACAGACATGGCACAATCATATGATCACACAAATAATTACAGATTTTGATAAATGCTAAGACATTTACAGAGAGCCAGAATAAAACATATCAAGGGTTTCCAATCTCTAGGTTGGGAGGGATAAGTATTCCCAGTTGAGTTGGAAGAGAAAACTAAGGCCCAGGTCAGGGTAGGTGTGTCCATTGTCACACAATGAGTCAGGGCACTCCTGACCCCTGAATAAAGGATGTGGTTTCAGGCTGGTATCCATCAGGACACATCTTCCCACTCCTCTCCCTGCTACCTCCTGATTCCAGGGCTATTCTTTGGACAAGCAGTTCTTGATCTGCAGCTTTGACACTTAATGCTCGTAAGCCTCCCACCTTCACTCCTCTCTCCAGGCAGGGTGCAGTCTAGGCAGATTGACAGGGGCTGCTGGTCAGGACCAGATGACCAAGAAGTTTTAAAGTGGAGGGAATCTGGGGTTGTCAGACTGGAAGCACCTATGGAAGGCCCAGGCTAGAGAGTGCTGGGCTGGAGAAGCAGGATCTGCTAGGCTGGTAAGGTATAGGGCCCAAGTGCAGGCATTGGGAGGAAGAGGGAGTGAAGCAGAAGGATGCTCTAATGCCAGGAAGTGACGTTGAAGCAAAGAGGGATGGGGGGGGGGTGTTGGGGGTGTAGGATGAAGAATGGAGGGGAGGAAAGAGCTGGGCCACATGGGTAGGAGAGAGAGCACTAGGGAAGAAATGCTCAGAGAGTTCTTGGCCCTCAGGTCACCCCCAAGCCTTGTTCCTTCCCCTCCTTACTCCCACCCCCTACAGAGGGCTGAGGAGAAGACTGTAAAATCTGGAACCTGGTTTCGAGGGCGCAGGGTACCTTGCTAACATCGCAGCCTGATCCATGGTTCCAGAAAGGGTGAGGTAATCCACAGGGCAGGGAAGGCACTCTGGTCCCCAAGGACTCTGAGAGGTCATGCAGTCCATTCCCCTGTCTCCCAAAACCCAGGACTCACAGTCAGATAGCAATCATATTCTCTTTACCCTCCCTGGAGATAAAGAGATTCTCAACTTCTCCCCGTGGTCTCTCCTCACAGTCCATTACTGAGGGAAGTTCTTCTCAAGACCTAGCTTCTATCCATACTGCTGCAGTCTCTAACTTGGTTTCTCCTATTCTGTTCTCTGTAACTAGAGAAAGAACTCTTTTGGGTGATCACAGATGTTCCTTCCGATCTCCCCTCCAACATTCCTCCCTTATTAGTTGGTTCTTCCCAAAAGGTAACCCTAATTTAACCTCCTACTGCAGTCCATGGCATCGTTCTCCCTTGTCGCAGCTAACGCTCCAAGGCAGAAATGCATCCCTAACCTCACCTGATAATTAAGATAAGAGAGGAGGAGGGAGACCCAGGAGGAAAGGGATGAATTAGGGAGATGGTGGCTGGAGGTGATGCTCCGCGCAGATGAAGGAGGACCGGGACGTCCCAGGGGGCAGGGACTGGACCAGCGGGCCTCACCCGTATCGGGGTCTCCCAGGAAGGCGTCCTCGTCCTTGCGACCCCTCAGAGGGGCCGCGGGCGCCGGCTCGTCCTCCGGCAGCCGCGGGAAGCTGGTGATGCTCATGTAGTCCACGGGCGAGTAGGCGCCCAGGGCGCTCTCCTGGCTGGCCCCGTTCTCCGCCGCCATCCTAGCCGGCGCCCCCCCACCAACGCAGCGCCTGCCGGAAGTGGTGCGGCGGGGACTAGGAGAGGGCGGGGCCTGAGCTGCGGCCGCTGCGAGTGGGCTCCACACCTCCACCCCGCGGATATCCGGGCCTGACTCGCCCACGCTGGCTTAGCGCTGTCAGCCTGTAGTGGGCGCGCGGGTGCAGGTAGGGGTGAGGATGGAGGGCCTGGAGGACAGGTCCGGGTCGCGTAGAGGGGATCCGCAGGAAAAGCGCCACCGTAGTGCCTCGGAGCACCTAACGCAGCTCAGGGGCCAAACCCTTTCGTCTTACAGTTTGAGTGAGAATCCTCAGACCCCAGACTCCCTTGGACCCACAGACCCTTCTACTGACCGCAAAACTCTCTTCGACCTCAGATCCCGTCTCGTTTCCCAAACTCCTCGGATCCCAGGCCAGTCCTTGGACCCCAGGATCCTTCTCGGATCTCAAACCCCTCTTTCGACTTCAGATTCAGCCTTCACCCCTCAGTCCAGCCCCTGGTTCATCCTCAGACTGCTTCTTCACTTTGAGACCCCTTCCCCGGACGTCTCTCCTCTAACTCGGATCCCTCCCTGGACCCCAGCACTTCTCATACTCCTCTTTCAATCACACCCTTTCTGGACAATCAGCATAGGACAGTGCCAAACTTAAGTGTTAGGATCTTTAAAGGCAGATTCCCAGATTCCACTCCAGAGATTTAATACGCTGGGGCGGGGGTCTCTGGAACCTGAATATTTACCATCATTTTAAGTGTTTTTTAAATGTGGTTTTGGAAAAGACACTTTGAGAAAGAAATAACGGTGGTGGTGGTGGTCGTATGGAAGGTGTGGTGTGTGGTAGGGGAGGATAAAAGAGTGGGGAATGAGTCTCCATAGTCTAGGTGTTGGAGTTCTATTCCCTGTGCTACCACTTACAAACTGTGAATTTGCACAAGACACTTAATCTCCTTGAGTATCAGTTTACTCATCTGTAAAAGGAGAGAATAATAGTATTCATCTCAGAGGGTTGTCAGGATTAAATAACACGTGGAAAGCGCTTAGTATAGGGTGTGGCACCCATTCAATAAATGCCATAATCATTATTATTACTTAATCTCATGGATTCTCATCTCCAACCCAACCCATCCTCTTCCACTGTGAGGAATTCCACCTATGCCATAGCTTGCACTACTACCCCATCTTTAAGGATGGGGGTGTTCTCTCTCTTAAGAGGTCTCTTGTCCAAACTACCATTGCACAGTCCACAGGAAGAGAGAGGGGACGGGTTAAGCATACATCACCTGGGCACACATCATCTTCCCCAGCCCCTGAAGTTGGACTTGTAGATAGATGACTTGGACTGTGAGAGCAAGAGGAACTCTATTTTTAAAAGGCCATCTTAAGAAAAAAGCTGGTTACTGGAAAAACCACCCATTGTTTGTTCCAGTAACCCTCACCCCAGATAGTTCCCTAGCAACGACCTCAAGGTCTAGACACTCAAGGTCCAAGCTCTCCTGTCCCTTAAAAATAAAATACCTTACATGATACATCAGCTGGCAGCTGGGTGCCAGCCAGACTTAACCCATGGAAAATGTCCAAGTTAGAGTCCCCCTCTCCCTGCACCTCGTAATGCTTAAAAACCTTGCCTACCCTGAGCTCAGGGCTCTCACTTTAAAACTGCTGCGTCGGTGACAAGTGTGAGCCCGAGCTCAAGCTTGAATAAACGACCCTTGTGTGCTTGCAACGGAATCAGCTCCTTAGTAGTCTCTCGGAGACTTGCGACTTGAGCACAACATTTGGGGGCTTGTCCGGGATCCCCAAGACCCCCAGGACTCCCAACCCAAAGGGTCTGAACCAGCCGGTAAGAACTTTGTGTGTGTGTGAGTGATACAGGCTTTATGTCTATTGTTTGTGTTATGTGTTGCACTACGCTCTTTCACTTTCTGAAGGTCAAGTCTGAGGCTGAATTGGGATGCCCCATTTGTAGGGCCGACGGGCCCATTTGAGGGGGACACACTATTAGTAGGGCTGGTGGGCCCATTTGAGGGGGACACCCCATTAGTAGGGCTGACGGGCCCATTTGAGGGGGACACCCCATTAGTGGGGCCAACGGGTCCATTAGTAGGGCTGATGGCCCATTTTAGGGGGACACCCCATTTGTAGTGCCGACGGGTCCATTAGTAGGGCCGACAGGTCCATTAGTAGGGCCGACAGGCCCATTTGAGGGGGACACCACATTTGTAGGGCCAACGGGTCCATTAGTCCATTAGTAGGGCCAACAGGCCCATTTGAGGGGTTCACCCATTTCAGAATGACCAAAGGCATTTGTCTTGCTTTTTGTTTGTCTGTATTACTTGGTGGGCTGTCAGTAGCTTTTTATTTTGAGAAAATGAGTCAGACTCCTTCTACTCCGTTATCTCTGATGACGGACCATTTTAAAGAAGTTAAGGGAAGGACACAACCATCCCCAACCAGGGGAAGCAGAAGCTGCTCCAAGAGCGGAGGGTGGAGGCGCTCCGGTAGGAGGGCTGCCCTATACCAGACAAAGGGCTCAGAGAGAGCAGTCGGCCTCCGCCGCTTGCCCCTGCGAGCCACCGGTCCCCCAGACATGGGGGAGGAAATAAGCCCTATCACTACTGGCCTTTCACCACTAGTGACCTCTACAATTAGATATCAGTAACTCAAATCTTTGTAAATCTTTCAAGAAAAAATGCTTAAGCTTAACTCTGTATAATGTTCAGTAAAAGTTTTTATAAGTAATCTAGCATAATTGCTAAAGAGTGTGTAACAAATGAATATCTTAATAATAATAGTATATTAATGTATAACAGTGTATATATCTGCAAACAGCCTGAGAATTTTTGTGGTAACCAAAATTCTTAGAGTTTTGCTAAGTTATATGAATATGTTTTGTGCTCAGTAAAATTTGTGCTTTAAGGCACATTTCCAGAAATGATAAAATGTGTTCATAAATGTGTCAATCTGAGGAATGCTGGTGTTACAGTTTACAATAGCCTATTTTTCAGTGTTCATTGAAAGTTAAAGTTCCTACTGGTTTTAAGTTCTAATTAAAACATCTCTGCTTGCTAGAAAAAATATGTTTTAACGAGAAAGTATAAGGAATAGAAATTCATTTTGTTAAGGGTAAAAGAAAGTAACTTCTAAAGGACAGGTGTTTATTTAAAGAGAGAGAACAGTGAATGTAAAATAAAGTTGTAGAAAGTTTGTAGAAGAATTGATATAGTTGTGCTATGTAAAATTAAAGCAAATGAGTCTTGATATCAAGTACACAGCAAAACTAGAATTTTGTTCAGTTAAAAAGATAAAGTTTCCTTAAACTGTTAGCCTGCTCTTAATGTTGACAAATTGCAAAGAACTTTCTAATTGTTTTTATCAAAGCAGTTTCTCATTCTTAAAGTCTCAATGAGTTCTCTGAGTATTTAAGAAAATAAAATCTTCATATTAAAAGGACTGTAAGCCAAGTGTTGTTAACAACTAAGTAACCTGTATTTGCATTTAAGCCTTTTTATTGTTGTTCTGGTTAAATACCTATAATCCTATTTAAGCAAGTGCTAAAGAAACTTTCTTCTGACAACTTTCCAAAATCAAATTAAAAAAGGTATTTTTACCTGTAAGTAACTCTGATATATTCCAGAGAGCCCCTGGAACATGTCAGAAGAATTTTTTTCTCATTAGAGAAAGTATTTGGCTAATTTGGCTTATTTATCTGATATATAATTACCTGGAAAGCACTGTCAAAGGGAATGATGCTAAACTTTGTTGCTGGATGTTCTGTGTTGCAAAAATATCCAAATTTCCTTATGTCAACTGTCTTGTGGTAAGCTCTCCTCAGATCTTTAGCCACTCTCATTTATAAGTCTTTTGTCATTTATGGTAACTGTTTTATTACTTCTGAACTAGTAAAGAACTAGATTTCAGCAGAACAAGTATTTACATAAGATTAAGTAAACTAAAGAAAATGATTTTGTAGCTTTTTGATTCAAGTGTTATTAATAAAGTGTTTTAAGCTTTCTCTCTTAAGCTGACAACAGTTTAGTAAATGACAATACCTTTGTAAGCAGAATTGAAACATTTATCTTTCTCTCTACCTGATTCCTCCAGAATTTAACAACGCTCAGTGACTACTTTTATATTTCATAGCAGTATATTTAGTTGAATAAGTTCAATAAGAATCTGCTTTCCTTGTAAGAAGACTGATTAAAAACACTGGTTATATTATCAAGGCTTTGACTGGAATGTTATACCTGAGAGACACGTGTGTAAATTCATATTAACAGACAGCTTTAAAGAACTGAGTTCAACTTTATAAAGCCAACAAAGCCCCTTGGAAGAACTGGCCTAGTACCTTGCTTACATGATTCCCGGCAGCCTTACCAGGTGAGTAAAGAAGGTCACTTCCTGGCAGGTGCAGGAATCTCAGAATGTCTTGAGGACCTCAGGAGGAGAGGAATTCACCCAAATCTACAGGTACTGCAGGCAAAACCTGATGGCAAGACTAGCTTGGCTTTCTGGCCTTGAGAGGCTTTTAAAAGTCCAATCTGAAGTTCCTTATAAAAAGTTCCAGCAAAGCACATTTAAAAGAGCCTATGTAACCAATTGCTTTTCTTGCTGCACTTATGCAAATAATCAGGCCAAGTGTTAATTATTTTCTTAATCTAGTTACTAGTAATAAAAATAAGAGTGATTTTAAAGAAAAGTATTGTTTCAATAATGCAGCCTTATCTATACTGAGTCCATGCATTCTTTAATCTTCTTGTCAAGTTTATCCTTCCAGAATAGAAAATCCAGCTCCAGATGTTGCTACTTAACCTAATAACATGATTTATTCTGTCTCACCTAGAAGCCACGAAACTGCAAATAGTGATAGCAATAGAACCCAAGATGGGGACTCCCATCTTCTGAAAGCCTCCCGACCGACCATTGATAGGGACCTAGCTGCACCCCTTGCTGTGCCCCCTCTCAGCATGAAGCAGCCAGAGCGGTCGTCGCCCCCTTTCCCTAGCAGGTAGAGTCTCTATCTGTAAAGAGAAGAATGAGACAAAGACTGTGAGTGTAGTCGAAGTAAGAGGAGGGTCTCAAGAAAAGGTGGAGCAGAATGTTTGCAGTCAGAGCAATGTAACTACATGCAAAAAAACTCCCTACTGAAACTCTGTGTTAAACATTAAGTTCTAGAGTCTTTCTTCAGTGAAATGAGTTAAAGCTCAAAAGGGCCAAAGGCGGCTTAGCCTAGAATGTTTGAGTGTTCCGCAGATAAGAGAGTGTCTCTGCATGACCCATAACTTCACTGTAGGCAGCCCTAGCAGGCAGACAGCGGCCCGGCCCACCTTGGGGGCAGGGCAAGTAGTACAAGTCCTCACCGTAAGCCTTCTCTTCACATTATCAAGGTATATGTAGCCTGAGATACATCCTTCCTGCTCTAATAGATTATCTTAGAAATAGTCATGAAAAACTTCTCCAAGCTCTGCCATCTGATTGTGACAACAAATTTAACTGCTTCTGTATTATCTGAACTCAATCAAAAGCTAAGAAAAGTACGAATTGTAGTGCTTCAGAATTGTGCTACCATAAATTATCTGCTGTTAAAAGAACATATGAGATGTGAACAGTTTCCAGGAATGTGTAGTTCTAATTTGTCTGATTTTTCTGCTTTTGCTATGTATTTGTATTCCTATCCTCCTAGCGTGTGTACAGAGTGCAGTTGCTAATCTTTTAAAGCCAACACATACTTGTGCTACTTTTCAAGAATTAACTTCAAGAAATAAGTGAATCATATGCTGATTCCCTACCTGCATTTGCTGCAAGAATATAATCATGTATATTATGATTTTATCCAGAATTATAGCTGTTGGCTGTCCTCTCTTTTATATTTTATCTCCCTGTTTAGTCCCAAGAGATGGCTAGTTAGCCAAAAACAGGTAAGATTCCTCACAGGAGGAACAACCTAAGACAAGCACAGTCGCAAAGGACCTCAGGTGAGCAACATAGAGCCAACTGAGGTGAGGCATAGAACCTCACCCCCCCACAGATGAGAGAGACATTCCCTGTGACAAGCTGTGTCACAGGTGGAGCCCAGCTAAACATCTCTGTCATTTAAAAACTTTGGGCCCATGATTGGACCCAATGTACAAGAGAAGGGGGGAATGTGAGAGCAAGAGAAACTCCATTTTAAAAAGGCCATCTTAAGAAAAAAAGCCGGTTACTGGAAAAACCACCCATTGTTTGTTCCAGTAACCCTCACCCCAGATAGTTCCCTAGCAACGACCTCAAGGTCTAGACACTCAAGGTCCAAGCTCTCCTGTCCCTTAAAAATAAAATACCTTACATGATACATCAGCTGGCAGCTGGGTGCCAGCCAGACTTAACCCATGGAAAATGTCCAAGTTAGAGCCCCCCATCTCCCTGCACCTCGTAATGCTTAAAAACCTTGCCTACCCTGAGCTCAGGGCTCTCACTTTAAAACCGCTGCGTCGGTGACAGGTGTGAGCCCAAGCTCGAGCTTGAATAAACGACCCTTGTGAGTTTGCATCGGAATCAGCTCCTTAGTAGTCTCTGGGAGACTCGCGACTTGAGCACAACAGGACTGCTTGAAAATGCACTATTGGCCCAGCAACTGCAGTGCTACCTTAACATAGGAGGGGGCAGCAGTGTGTCAGGAAAAGATCTAGGGCTTGGAAGAAGCAGCACTGGGGAGAAGGGAGAGGGAGAGGGTTGCCCAGAGCTGTGGGTGGGTGGTATGGTGGGGTGGCGGGAATGGGAAGATGACCATCTGTACTAGTACTGTGTAAACCCCACAGAGAAGTTCCCATCTCCTCAATGAGGCCCATAGGCCTTACTGTCATTATCAGCCTTCAGTGGGCCTGTCCCCACTAAATGAGGTCTGTGCCCCCTTGGTGGTGTTTGTTATCTTGGCATAGGGAGAGGCCCCTCAGTGGGGTTTGAATCCTCCTGGTGGGGTCCAAGTCTCCTTAGTAAAGTCTATATCTTTTGTATCTCCTAGGAGAAAGTCCATGTCCCCTCAGGAGGGTCAGTGGCCTTCAGTGCCATTCATGTCCTATTAGCAGGGTCCACAGACCTGCAGTGAGATCTGATTCTCTCAGCAAGATCTAGGCCCCTTTAATGGAAGTCCATGTACCTTCAGTGAAGTGTGTGCCCCTTCAGTGCAGTTAATGCCTCCTCAGTGAA
This sequence comes from Smutsia gigantea, assembly GCA_032199065.1. Lineage (NCBI taxonomy): Eukaryota > Metazoa > Chordata > Mammalia > Pholidota > Manidae > Smutsia > Smutsia gigantea. The sequence continues at coordinate 56,875 of JAVSCE010019495.1, forward strand.
GTACCTGTCTTCTCAATGGTGTCCATGTCCACTCTATGAGGTCTGTGCCCCTTCAAGGCCCTCTCCTCAGGATTGGGTAGGCTCTTTATCATAGGTCTGTCCATGAGTTTTTTTTCTTCCAGTTTGAGAGGTGCTGGGCTTGTAGTTAGCCAGCCTAACAGTGGGAAGGAAGGCTGGACCAGATGGGGTCACTAGCCCTAAAGTGTAGGCTTCAGGAGGTGGGGGTGCCTGCTCTGGGCCTGAGAATCACTCTTGGAGTTAGATATTTAAAGGTTCTTCCTGCCTTGACAGCCATTCTATGAACTGATGAGGGGGTGGGCCCTTCTTGGTGGTGGGAAATGGGAGGTTCCTGCCTGGCTTCTCCTTTCTGTAGTGTGGAAGGGATAGAGGGAAGCCAGGGGTGATTGAGCCCAAGTGTGACATGTGGAGGGGTCTCTTGGTGAAGTAAAGAGACTGGCAAGGAAAGGAGTGTGTGAGCAATTACTCCTATTTTGCATATACTTTGGTATTTTACAAGCCTTAGTTGCAGCCTGATGAAGCAGTGAAAAGACCTGGAGTCAGAAGACCTAGGTTTGGCTCAACTTGGTTGTTGTTTACTCCGTGACCTTGCACAAATTCCTTCCTCTCCCTGAGTTTACCGTTTGTGTAATGAGGAGGTGGGTTTATTATCAAAGATCTGAAGGCACCACCTAGTCCCACTTAATGAATCTTGCATTATAGATCTGCATGGAAATTTGTGGGGGCAGGGAGTGAATACATATCCACAAGGGTAGGAGAAAATCTGAGCTGGTCCCAAGGTTACCAGAGAGGGGAGTCCTGTCCCCTGACTGCCCTCCACGTTGTGGGAGGAGATTTTCCTGAGGACGGAGGGGAGGGGTTTACTTAGAATTGGGGGATAGTTACCAGAGGGGAAGGGTGTCACCCGGAAAGCACCCTTCTCTACCTGGCCTTCTAACTCAGTGGGGTGACAGGCTTGTGCAATCAGATCACAGGGCGGCTTCACGATGGGCCTGATCCAACTCCTCTAGTTAGCCCAGCTCTTTCACGCTCGAGCCCCGCCTTAACCCAACTCCTCATCTGTCACTCCAAGACCCCACCCCGTGGTCACTCCAGGGTTCTGCCTCTTCTCCTGTCATATCCAGACCCGCCACTCCCCGTCACTCCTTTAGCCCACCTCTTCTGTCACGCTTGGCCCCGCCCCTTCTGCTTTCACTCTACGGCTCCACCCCTTCCGCAAAGTCCCCCAACCCTCAAGCAATGCTCAACTTTCCCATCTGTGTCTCCGCTGCCCCCTGGTCCCGCCCCTACCAGGCATGGCTCCGCCCCTCCAGGACGCCCACCCCGGATCTGGCAAAGCTACGCCTCCACCCGCCGAGCCTCTCCCCGATCTTGCAAAGCGCCGCCCCTCGGCCCTGCCTGTTTTCCCTGCCCGGGCGCCCGTGGCAGTTACGGTGCTCTGGACTTGACGCAATGGGGCTTCCGGAGGAGCGGGGTCGAAGCGGTAGCGGGACAGGGGTCCAGGAGGAGGTTGAATCCCGGAACCGGACACGGAGTTGGTCTCCGCCGCCCTTGGTTAGCCGTTCCGCGCACGTCTCCTCGCTGCAGCGCTACCGCGAGCTGCACCGGCGCTCGTTGGAGGAGCCGCGAGGTGAGGCCGGGCCCGGGCGGGTCTGCGCGGGGTCGGTGAAGGGAGAAGTGGCCGTTCCCAGGGGAGTGAGCAATTGGGGATTTCCGTGGGAAGATGGGGGTTCTGAGGAGATGAGGATTCTCTTGGGAAGTTGGAGGCTCCTTGTGATGGAGGTTCTGTGAGGGAAGAATTCCGGTTCTTTGAGGAGATGGAAAAGGGGTTCCGGGAGGAGATGGGGGTTCTATGAAGAGACGGAGGATTCTATGAGATGGGGGTTCCCTAGGAGTTGGAGAGTTCCTTGGAGACTTGGGGTTTTTGTGAGGAGATGCGGTGTCCGTGAGAAGATGGGGGTTCTATGAGGAGAGCGAAAGTTTCATTAAGAAGAGGAGGAGAGAGTTCCTAAGGTGAAGAGGCGGGTTCTTAGGGGCAAGGGGGCGCCTTGAGGGGAGGAGGTCCACGAGGAGACCTCTCTGTGCCCCCTTTCACACCAACTGAGCCATTGCTTCCTAACACATTTAACCTGTAAATTGGTCTCCACTGTTGAGGGGCTGCAATGGATTTGGTTCCCACCCTGGGGACCCCCAAATTAGTAATGGAAACCCAGATCCATTTTTAATATTTCAGAAATCCCAATGGAATGTGTGCAGTATAAGATTGAACAAGTCACTAAAATGTTGGTTAAAAAAAATTGGGGCTGGGATTGTAATAACTCAGAAATTCTAATAGTTCATGTCTTCAGGAATGTGTGATGAAAATTCACTGCCCTTGCTCTCATTCCAGGTAAGGGGTCAAAACTGTACTTGGGTTGGGAGATAGCATAATGTTTGGCAATGGGACAAGCATGGGCCATAAATCAAACCTAGAAAAACCTAGATGTAGATCCTCACTCTACCACTCATTTATTGTGCAGTCTTAGATTTTAAAACCTGTCTGAGATTTCTTCATCTATAAGATAGGGATAATAATACTTGCCTCATAGGTTTGAGGCCAATGTGGGTAACAAGTGTGCATTACAGTGTCTGATATACAGCAGGCAATTAATAAATGGTGGTTAGTTTAGTAACGATAAGAACATGGGTAAAGCAATTACTGAGTAATGCAAAACAGGACTGAATGAAGTGTAGAGAGGTTGATTGATGCAGGCTGTGTCCAAGTTTGAGTCCTCAGACCTCTTTGCTTCTCTTCCCTCTATTTTCTCCCATCATGAATTCATCTGTTTCCTAGGGGTGAGCTATTACTGCCACAATAATAACTCCTGTTCTATGTATTTAGCTATGTGCTGAGGATCTCACTTATGCTCTGGTCCCAAATTTCATAGTTCTATAGACCATTTTATTCACACACCTAGATATTATACCATATTTAACATTGTGACTTGGATTTACCAATCTTCCCTGTCAAACCTTGCTCTCCTTTCTTATTTTCTCATTCGAGTCAAAGGCACTATCCCAAACTGTAAATCTCCTTCATGCTTCTCTCCTCTAGTATCTCCTTTGTCTATATATCTTAACATCGCTTATTGCTTACTAAGCACAAATCCTGTTTGATTTAATGTAGAGACTGTTATCATCCCCATTTTACAGAGGAACAAACTAAAGCTTAGAGAGTGGTTAATTAATTTGTACAAGGTCACAAAGCTACTTAGTGGTGGATCTGAGATTTGAACTAAGGTGGTCTTGACTGCAGAACCTGTATTCCTAAGTAGCTATGCCATTCCTCTTCCCTGCCCCCACAGTCTGCCTTTTACCAAATTCTGTCAAGTACTCTTTCAAAATGTCTCTCAGATTACCTTTTCTTCCATTCCCAGACCCTTTTAGTTCAGGGAAGCAGCCTTAATTGATTCTCTCTCCCTTCCTCTCACCCACTTCAATCTCCCTGGTAGATTTATCTAGACACATTAGATTGATATTCTGGAAACACTGCTTTCATATGTCACTTCAAAAACTTTCAATAATTTCCTATTTACTACATTTTCAAACTAAAATTCTGCCTTTCTTTCAAGGTCTCTGGATAACTATCCCCACCCCACCTCTCTATTCTCCCACTACTACTTACCACAAACTTCATTCTAAAGAGGTCATTCTTGTTGATATCCTGGGTACATAAAAGTCCCTCTTCCATCTCCTTGCCTTTGCCCATTTCCTTCTGCTCCTCTCTACTTTAGTCAAACCCTGTCAGTTCCATAGAGCGTTCCCTGATCATCCTGTCCTTGTTCATCATTTTCTCTTCTGAACATCTTCAGTACAGTTGACCCTTGAACAACACGGGTTTGAACTGCATGGGCCCACTTAAACGAGGATTTTTTTTTATAAATATATTGGAAATTTTTTGGAGATTTGTGACAACTTGAAAAAACTCACAGATGAAACTGCATAGCCAGGAAATATAAAAAAGGAAGTTAAGTACACCATTAATGCATAAAATCTATGTAGATACTAGCCTAATTTATCATTACTGTAAAATCAACAGTAGGCTCTTAATAGTTAAGTTTTTAGGGAGTCAAAAGTCATATGTGGATTTTTGACTGTGGGAGCAGGGAGGTCAGCACACCTAACTCCCTTAGTTGTTCAGGGGTCAACTGCACTTAGAATGTGTGCCAATGAAACATTCAGATTTCAAAACTCTGCCAACAAAACCAAACCAAAGCTAAGTAATCATAAAACCCAGTTTTCTTCACTCCTTATTGATGGACGTAAATGTGGTTCATAAATAATTTCACATAATCTATGCTTACCATTATAACTTAAAAATGTTTTTGAGTATACACATGTACTCAGTATAGTTGTAACAACTTGGACTCTTTTACTGATTTTGTATACTGGTTTCTAGCTTTGTGGTCCTTGGGAGAGTTTCCTATTTCCTGAGCTTCAGTTTTCTCATCTATAAAATTAGGATAATTAGTCTATAATTCATAGGGCCATATAAAGATTAAATGAAATTAGCCCAGGCCCTGGTACATGTATGGCATTCACTAAAATGCCAGTTCCCAATTGCTCTCTTTTTAATGGCCATATAGTATTCTTTTGTATTACTACTAGTATTACTAGTTTTCATCAGTTTTTTTAAATTGTTTTTTCGGTTGTTTCTAGCTTCACTATTATAGTGTTTCTATTAACATCTCCTTAGTAATCACTTTTTTTTCCTTTAGGATTATTTTCTTGGAGTGTGTTCCCCAAAATTGAGTTAGCAGATGAGAGGATATAAAAAATGTTGTGGTTCTTGTCAGGCATTGCCCTGCTATCAAGTGAGATTGTGCTAATTTCTTTACAATGCCATTTTTATATGAGTATCTGTTTTCCAGGTCCACTTAGGCACTGGGTTTAATATTTTTTTAAAATCTTTGCCAGTTTTATTAATACATAATGGCACCTTAAGGTTGATTTAATTTGGATTGATTGCAAGTTATATACCATGTGGTTTAGCTTTCAAGTATATTCTTTCATGTTCAAAAATATTTTCGTGTGTTAGTCTTATCTCTGCAACCAAATTATATACACTAAATCACATAACCTTGAGCAAGTCACATTACCTCTATAAATTTGGTTTCTTGTCAGCAAATAAGGGTTTGATAATTCTAAAGTTCCTTCCATTGCTATTGTTCTAAGTATCTCTCTCCCCTCTAGCTCCTGATCCAGTACTGAGAATATCCTAGGTATTTTGCAGCTGCATGTTTTATCTGTTGAGTACATTTTCTTCATAGTAGCCAGGCAAATATTTTAGGATTATATATCTGATCATATCCCTCTCCTGCTTAAAACCCTACAGTGGCTTTCCGATTGCCCTTAGGATAATACCAAGTTCCTTATCTTGTACAGAAGGATTGCATGATCTGCACAGTTTATGCATTAATTTTTTTACTTTTGTTCCTCTTAATCTCAGTGTTTCAGCCTCAAGGAGTTGTTCTTGATTATAACCAATATATACCCTTGGTTCCTTTCTATTCCCATCTTTCCTGGTGGAGGAGTAGAGAAAAGCTTTATTCACCTTTTAGATTTTAGCAAAAATTTCTTCAAGGCAGTTCATGACTTGGTAACTGTACAACCTTTGGCAAGTTATTAGCTTCTCTGAGCCTTGATTTTCAATCAATAAAATGAGGATGAAAATAAACCTACCTCCTAGAGTTTGTGGTAAGGACTAAATGAGATAACACATAGAGAGCTTAAAACAACATCTGGCACATAGCAAGTAACTCTTGGGCAAATAGTAGTAGGAGAAAGAGTTGTTCATCAAATAATTGCTAAAAATGAATGGGTTAAGAGAAAGATGTCATGGAAAGTTCTGTGGGTAAAGGATTTCTTCATTTTGCTAATTCATTAAAAAATTAACTGATTGACTACAATGTGCTAGACATTGTGATAGGCACTAGTTGGCTATGATTTGAATAGACAGTGAAAAAGGAATATCAGTTTTTAGGAAAGAAGGAAGAAGTTTAACTTAAGATTTAGCTCATGGGAATAGAAAGTGGGTTAGGAGAACAGTGGATGATAAATTAGACAGCTAGAGGAGGGATTCAGGTGATGGGTACAGGCCACAGAAGTTGTGACTTGGTGCTGTCATAAAGTGGTAAGCCATCTGAAGATAAATATGTCTGAGAAGCTTAGTGGTGTCTGGGCTTCCCTTTCTGTTGCAGAATTTTGGGGAGACATTGCCAAGGAATTTTACTGGAAGACCTCATGTCCTGGCCCATTCCTTCAGTACAACTTCGATGTAACTAAAGGGAAAATCTTCATTGAGTGGATGAAAGGAGCAACTACCAATATCTGCTACAATGTGCTGGATCGAATTGTCCACGAGAAAAAACTTGGTGATAAAGTTGCTTTTTACTGGTAAAAACATCTATCTTATAGTCTGTGACATAAAAAGGCACCCCTCACGTTTATATAATGTTTCATAGTTCACAAAGTGCTTGAAAAATTTGGTGCTTGCAACAACCCAGTAGAGTAAGCAAAGTATCCTTAACTTAATGAATCAGGCTTCGAAAAATACCTCAAGGATGTTAAATGATTTCCCTAAAATCACAGAACTTACGTTAAAAGCCAAGTGTCCTGACTTCTAGTCTAGTGTTCTGTTCTTGGCTTCTGGAGAGAAGAGATGAGAGGGTAAATGGAAGTGAATAGGACCAAGTAGCTTTTTTTCTCATTCTTGCTTTGGGGGGAAATTGGACGATGGGTTTTTCCCTACCATCCACCAACCGGTTGACAAGCACCTGCTGTCATCATTAACTTTGACTGAGCTATGTGCCAACATTATGCTGAAGTGCTTAACAAATGTGCCAGACATCATGGTGAAATGCTTAACAAATATTTTCTCATTGGATTCTCACAACAACCAAGTATGAACTATTTTCCTCACTTTACATATGTGAAAACAGAAATTCTGAGATGTTAAGTGACTTATCTGAAGTCATACAGCTAGTAAGAATCAGGGCTGAGATTCAAACCCAGATAGTACAATTCTGGAATTTACACTCTTAACCGTGACGCTGTTATATCCCTCTAATTCCCTACCATTAGTCTCTCAACAGTTTGCAAAATAGGTATCCTTAGCTCCATTTTACAGGTGAAGAAATGAAGGACAGAAGGGTTACATAGTGAATAAGGTTATAGAGTAAGTAAATGGTAGAGCCAGTATTCAAACCCAAGTTTTTCTGATTCCTTGCTTTAACACTAGGCCATGCTGTCTCCCCAGTGGGAACTTCGTAAGACCCATTCCTCCTAGTGACATAGCTTTAGGAGTTACTGTGCTGAACCCAACTAGGACCTTGAAATCCAGTAGCTGGGACGTTGTTTCTGCCACAACCCATGAGCACTTTGAGAATTGATCTATTTCTTTTGAAGTGAGTCAGTAGGAGCAGTTTGGATGTTTCATGGAAGAGGTAATTGGTACTCAGTCAAAATTTGCCCAGTTTGTGTGATTATATTGAGAAGAGCCCTAACTTGAGAAACAAATTTAGGGTCTCATTCCAACTCTCTCATTCCCTTCCTGTGTAACCACAGGCAGGACATTTAACTCTCTGAGAGTCATTTTCTCATCCTTAAAATGGGTGTAATAATTCTGCTCTTGTCTTTCTCACTAGATTGTTAATGAGAATCAAATGAGATGATGTTTTTGTAAAAGGATTCATTTACTTATTTATTTATTGGCAGACACTATACAAATGTGAGTGGTCTTTTATCATATTGCCGTTGCTTAATCTGGGGTCACTTTTCACTTTGCCATTGAAACTCACAGCACATATGTCTGTGACTTTAACTCCTGTCCTGGGACTTTATGTTTGAGTTCCAGCCAGCACTTGGGCCCATCTCCTCAGCTCCTTAGGGATAAGAAAATGTTTAAATATTTGCAACACAGATGCTTGTGTCTGAAGTTCCCTGGTTTGAAATAATTCAGGTATATGATGGAAGGCTGAGAAAACATAAGCCAGAGTTGTTCAATCACCAGAAACTGCACCAGAATCCTGAGGCCATTCTTTCTAGTTCTTCTGCCATTTAGACCTGAGCAGGCTCTTGAGTGCCTATCTTTTCCCATTTGTAAAGTGAGAGGAGTAGACCAGATCAGTGTTTTCCAAAGAATGCTAGTGACTAATTCTAGAGATATTAGCAGGGGCTTCTTAATTCATGAAATAAATGAGTCTGAGAAACACTACATAATAAATTGTCTTTGTGGAATTCCCAATGTATATTAATATAGTAAAGTCTCTAAGAAGGCCTACAGTAAAAACACCTGATCAATTTTGTTTAACATAGATTTCCCGAACTTATATGAGGCCAAACACTTTTTGCCACATACTATTAACATCACAAGAAGCAATATTCCATGGAACACCAATTTGGGAGGCATTGTATTATATAATCTCTAAATTTACTTCCAGTGCCAAAATTTTGTAACTCTATAACAGGACATCTTCACTCCATTTTTATATTGCTCATTCAACTATCAGAAAAATTTAAAGATATTTGATGCTTAGTCTTATATTATGTATTATGGATACAGGGTTAGAGAAGTGGGAGACAAGTACCACATATTCAGTTCCTTTATGTTTACAGTAAAGCAAAAGCAAACTACAAATAAGTCACATTTATTATAAGAAAATAAAGTGCAAATATACCAGATATGTGGTTACTTCCTTTTTTTACCTCCATATTTTAAAATAATATGCTTATACTGCTATTTATTCTTTTTTTAATGAAGTATGACTTTCTGTTATGACAGATAATTTAGTTCTTGTATAAGCCTCCAACTTCTGTCTCTTATCATGCCAATGTAATTATATTCTGCTCTGTTTTCTACTTAGTTTAAAATCAATGTTTATATAAAAGTCACATGATTGTATCTCCTTTTATATACAGATTTTTGTTTTCTTTGAAGTTAAAAACTGCCTGCCATTTTTCTTGCACCATTTGCCTTTATCAAATACTCAACATCCTTCAGACTATCATATCATTTATTTTATGAAGTTCTCCTTTTTCTCCAAAGTCCTTTGTTTTGGAGCTCTCCTTCTTCCTGCTCAAAAATTTTTAACATTTTTAAAAATGACATTTCTTCAATGATTTTCTTCAGTTGATACACTTCTTATGGAGTCACATAAGATTAGATTAGATTCTTTTTGATATAAACCATGTCGTTTAGATAGCTGTAGTGGCATGAGAAAACCATATTTATAGTCATTTCTTGTTTGGGGGCATGTCTTCTATATATACTGAAATAATTCACAAAGGAAATAGTGTTCTCAGAACCAAAATAGAACTATAACAAGGAAGAACTTGGCCTTTTACTTTTGGCTTGACACACTGTAAATATTCATGGAATAATAGTATTTTTAGAACTTGAAACAAATGGTTAGGGTCCATCTAGGCCAACTCTTTACAGATGGATAGATTAAAGAGCAGAGAGGATAAATGATTCGCTTACAGGTAATACACCTACTTGGAGACAGAGCTGAGACTAATCCCCAGGTATTCTCACTCCTAGTCAACTACTCTTTTCATCATATTATACTACCTCATTATTCTAGTTGTCCAACACTTGGCTGTGACAGATGAAAAGAGAAATTTGTCACATTAGTCAATTTGAATTAACTTTTTTATTTAATCAGATAAAATATATTATCAGGTTTAAATGGCCCAGACCCTGACCTCTTAGAGTTTACATTCTATTTGGGAAGACCAAATAGACCTATATAAAACAACCTGAAAGCAATTATGGGCTGAACTGCAAAGAGCCATATGTACAAGTAGCTCACAGAAGGGAGAAAGCATTGTAATAAGGCAGTATAACAAAAATTGGGACGGTGGGTTTTGGTGTCAAACTAACCTAATTCAAGTCCTATTGCTGCCACTAATGAGCTGTATGATTTTATACAAGTTATTTAACCTCTTTGAGCCTCAGTTTTCTCAACTGTAAAATATGGATAAAAATAGTTTTACCTCATGGAGTTGTCAATAGAATAAGATAAATTCATATGTCCTGGCACACTGAAATCATTCAATAAATATTAGCCACCATTAATATATTGGGGCAAGTGAAGACCAAGTCTGTCTGGAGTAAAGGGTTTATTCAGGGAACAATTTATTCATTCAATAAATACTTCTCCAGAACTACTATGTGCCAGACACTATTCTCAATGAAGTCCCTGCCCTTATGGAGGTTATATCTCTGTTTCAGGAGACAACAATAAACAAACCTATAAATATATGACAGATAGTGATATATGTTTTAGAAACATACAGAGCAGTGTAAGGGAAAAGGAATGATAATGAAGAATGAGAGTGATAAGGGAAGGACTCTCTGATAAAGGTGACATGTGAACAGATCTAAAGGAGATGGGGGATGCCATGCAGACAGTTGGGTTGGGAAGGGGAAATATTCCAGATACATAGAAGAGTAAGTGCAAAGGCCCTGAGGTGGGATTGTGTTGCTGCCTGGTGTGTTTGAAGACTAGGAAGTTAGTGTAGCTGAAGCAGTGTGACCTAGATAGAGTAGTAGGGAACGAGGGCAGCAGGACACAAGATTGTGTAGAACCTTGAAAGTCAATATAGACTTTTGTATTTTATTTTCAGTGAAATGGGGAACCACTGGACAATTTTGAGCATAAAAGTGACAATGACTTGACATATATTTAGAATCTGTGTGTCTTTTGTGTTGAGAAAAGACTATAGAAAGGCAAGAGGAGAAGCAGGGAGGCTAATTAGGAGGATATTATAGAAATCAGGTGAGCAATGGTGGTGATTTAAACCATACTACTAGTAGCTTGAAGGTAGTTAGAAGTGGTCAAAATCTGGATCTATTTTGAGTGAAGAGCCCATGGAATTTGCTGACTTGGATTGAATATGAGGGAGTGAAAGAGGAATCAAGGTTGTTTTCAACAGTGGATGAGGTCCAGGAGTGGGAGATCTTGACTATTTTTGGAGACCTATGAAAAGATTTTATGCAGGGGAATGATGTGGTCACAACTGGGTTTAAGAAAATTACTCTGGATACGTATGGAAGTGGGAGTGTGAAGCCAGAGAGCTAGCAGTTTGTTACTCAGTGTAGCGATGCCTGAACTGGAATACTGCTTGTGGGGAATGTGTCTTGCCAATGGATTTCAGCCCCGGGCAAGTTCGCTATGGATTCAATGTGACCAAAGTAACTGACAGCAGAACATTCTTTGGGGTGAAAGGGTTTATTACCCGGCTTGTTCTCCTGGTGGTAGGTCGAACACTAGTGTCTCTGCCTTAGCCCAGTGGGCTGAGCTCTCTATATAGAGCAATAATAGCTTATTGCCTAAAGGTGTGGAAGTGGTAGCCTAGCAACAGCCAGTTACCTCATCAGGTGGTTTAAGTTCATTGAGGATCCTGGCTATAGGAACCCCAACTTCCCCACAGGATGGAATGGAAAGGTGAATTTTAGAGTACTTTAGAGGAAAGAAACCAACATAGGTAACTGGGTGTGTAGACGGAGGGGAAATGGGGAGACAGTGAGAGAGAAGCGTCAAGGGCCTCCTTAGTCTATATGATACCTTGCCTGTTTCAACGGCACATGTTCATCTGATCCAAGGGCTAAATTGCCCTTCAAATAAGACTAGTCTCAACCTCTCTTGCACTTTCCCCCACCTAGAGTGGCAGGTAGGGGTGTTAGTGGGGATTTGTGTGTATATGTGTGAGAAGATGATTAGTGACAACATTATTGGAATAGTCGTTCAGGAGGAGGTAGTTAGTGAGGGATATTAGGGATAATTTAAGGAGTGGAGGCTGGCAAGTTGAAGGGGCACTGAGGAACAGCAGGGGCTTTGGGGATCAATTAAAGGACTTATAGGGAGAGGGTGGAAAGAGTGGTTGATGCTATTTTCTGGTGATTTATACTAGCTGCTCAATCTCTAAATTATTCCAGGAGAGGACCGCAGTCTCCAGAGCCCAAGAAATTTAGTCCCTTCCTTACACTATTGCTTTGGGCTGCCTGTGGCTATCACTATCTCTGTGCCATCTCACCCCTCATCCTCAGCTGAAATCACTGGTGTCTCTCCATGGGCTCTTATTATTCAATCCTTCCTTATAAACTGGAGCTTCTGAGAAACTGGTGATTTTAGGAGTGACCTTAGGACAGAAGCTCTGCTCTCAGGATCCCTGCATGCTCCTGAGTATGAATTCCAGAATGTGATATTTAGAACTCTCTAGAGCCCTGTGGATTATGTGTGTGTGTGTGTGTATTTGAGAAGGTGGGAAGGTGAGATGTGCCCTGACAAGAATGTCAAGGTGACATGGAAAGCCAAAGCCCTGGAGTGTATTGTCCTAGCATTCATGTCCAAGGGCTCTGTTAATTATCTAGGTCCATGTCCTGGAGTTCATTTCAGTGATATGGAAAGGAAGTGAATTTTTTGTCTTTCATGTATGTCTTTACTGGTTTCATAACAATGCATTTATTGATTAAAATATACATGGTATGGAAAAACTTTCATTTAAGAAATAAGATGGCCTCAGACCATTCTCTTCCCCTCTCTTGGCCTTCCCTTTGTGGGAGTGGTAGGAGATGAACTACAGATACTCTGCAAGGTCCTTTCTGGCTCTGATATTCCATAATTGTTTCTGAAGAGGAAGTGGTTTTCAGAAGTTCTTTTGAAACCTGTAGTGACTCTGTGGTGACTCAGTATGCAGGCTGTGCTTCTGTTAAGATGGTGAAAGGACTAGAAGACTTTAGAAGGTTTTGAGTTAAGGGCTGAGAAAGAGAGTGTGCCCCCCCTTGTCTTTCTGTACTTTCACTGGTAGCATAAACACTTTATGGTAATGGAAGATATGTGGGGAAATAACTGCTGCTGGGAACAGTTCTCCACTTGAATCAGCTGGGCAGACTGTGGAGGAGGGCTAGAGGATTTCATGTTTAAGGTGGATCTCTAATCTCCTCTCACTTCTCCCTGAGCTTCATGACTCTTGATGCCTTAAAGAACCCCTCCCTAAAGTGGTGAAAATGAGACAAGGTTGTGCTGTCCAATTTACTGCTTTTTGGAAGTGGGTGGGATATGAATAATAAATGTATTATTGTAAAAATATTATATGTTATATGTTAACATAATGTATACTAACATATGTAATAATGAGTGTATAATAAATGGAGACTGTTTTGAGGCCTGGTTCAGTGTCTTGAGCTCCATGTCAGCTACCTGAGTTTGTATCTGGGTGACTTCTTTACTGGTGTATTCAGTAAATATTTAATGAGGAGATTGGCTTTACGTAATACCCCTTTCTGCACTTTCTTTTTCCCCCTGTAAACTTTGGGGGTTAAACAGGATACTTGCTAAAGTTACTTCTGGAACCAACTTTCAGAATTTCTGTCCCAAATGTAGGGACCTGCGGTGATAAGGCATCTGGTAGATGTTGGGAAGGGAAGAGACCCAGTATTAGCCTCCTGTCCTCTGAAGACAGCAGGTAGTCAGGTGGGAACTTCTTGCCTTGAGGCAGCCTCACCTTTACAATAGTAAGTACAGAGGCATGGAGCTGAGGGTGGGCCTCTCCCTTTTCCTGGATTTGGTATGAAAGAGTTTGGGTACTGATGATCCTGTGTCTGATTCCTTGAATTTGAAAACTCTCAGTTCCAGTCCTTTGAGGTCATTTGGTCTACTCCTTATACAAAGTAGGAGTACTATAGCCCTAATATCTCTATCCCCAACAATCCTCATAAATGAACATTCTGATTTTGGAACTACTTCAGAGTTTGCTTACTACCTACCCCATTGTTGGGCATCTCTGTTACAATGTTCTTAGATATATTCCCATCCTCTAACTTTCTCCCCACTCTATCCTCTTCTGTTGGTCTTGCTTCTATGTTCTGGGGCCACATAGAATAGTCCTATTCTTTTTCCATAAGACATCCCTTCAAATATTTGAAGGTAGTTATTATATTCCTTTGCCAGGCTGAATGCAGAATTATAGAAATTTAAGTCTAGAAGATGCCTGGAAGATCATCTAGTTTAGTAATTTTCAATTTTTAAAAAAGCATTAGCATCCTTTTATTCCAATAAAATATGTGTAGTGATTAACAACAGTAGGCTCTGGACTCTGCTTGGGTTTCAGTCCCTAATCTAATACTTACTTACCTCTTTAAACCTCAGTTTCTCCATCTGTAAAATGGGAATAATAACAGTTCCAATGACATAGACTGTTGTGAGATATAATTGGAATAATCTGTGTAAAGGGTTTAGTGGTTGGCAAATGATGTTAGCTATTTTTATCGTGCCACAATGCCCCATACTAAAACAGGTGAGAACAGAGCTGATCTGGTTGAAACATGGATGGGAGGACCAGAGCTGCATTCTATTTATTGGCTTCTTCGACCCTGTCAGTAAGTCCCTGTGAGGTATGTGTGCAGGACCTCTAGGAATCTGCAAAGTTCAGATTGAAAACCCCTGATCTAGTCCAGTATTATTGTTTTGTGAATGAGGTAATACTGAGTTCACATTCCTAGGTTCTTTGTATGATGTGGTTTCCTGAAAAACTACTTCACCATACACATCAGGCTCCTCTGGACATACTCTAGTTGGCCGATATCTCTCATTAAATATTCCAGCTATAGGCTGCCCTGAGCAGGAAACTATTACCATTCTCTGTTCTAACTTCATATATATCTAAGGTTACATTAGTCCCATTGACAGCCACACTCTACCACCAACTTGCAATCTCTCATAATTCCTAAGACTGTACTATTTATGCTGATATTAAATTTTGTCTCTTCTGTGCTGTGTACTTCAATATTTCTTCTTCTTTGAACCTGGTTTACGACACTTGACAGATGAGGAACTTGAGGTTCAGAGAGTAGAAGTGACTTGGCCAGAGTCACATAGCATTTTTAACTTGCTCCAGTCAGAAAACTTAACTTACATTCTTTGTTGCAGACACTATGCTTCTATTTATGCAGCCTTAACTTCTTTGATAATTGGTCTCCTGTCTAACCAGGATTCTACATGAGGGGTTTAGGGCTGGCTTTAGAAATGTTGACTAAAATTTTTTTTGCCTTCTTTCTTTCTTTATTTTATTTTATTTTTTAAATATAATTTATTTTATTATCATTAATCTACAATTACATGTGCAATATTATGGTTATTAAACTACCCTTCATCAGGTCACCCCCACCAACCCCATTACAGTCACTGTCCATCAGCGTAGTGAGATGCTATAGAATCACTACTTGTCTTCTCTGAGTTGTACTGCCCTCCCCGTGCCCCCCCAACATTACATCTGCTAATCGTAATGCCCCTTTTTCCCTCTTATCCCTCCCTTCCCGCCCATTTTCCCCAGTCCCTTTCCCTTTGGTAACTATTAGTCCGTTCTTGGGTTCTGTGAGTCTGCTGCTGTTTAGTTCCTTCAGTATTTTTTCTTTGTTCTTATACTCCACATATGAGTGAAATCATTTGATACTTGTCTTTTTCGGCTTGGCTTATTTCACTGAGCATAATACCCTCTAGCTCCATCCATGTTGTTGCAAATGGTAGGATTTGTTTTCTTCTTATGGCTGAATAATATTCCATTGTGTATATGTACCACATCTTCTTTATCCATTCATCTACTGATGGACACTTAGGTTGCTTCCATTTCTTGGCTATTGTAAATAGTGCTGCAATAAACATAGGGGTGCATCTGTCCTTTTCAAATTGGGCTGCTGCATTCTTAGGGTAAATTCCTAGGAGTGGAATTCCTGGGTCAAATGGTATTTCTATTTTGAGTTTTTTGAGGAACCTCCATACTGCTTTCCACAATGGTTGAACTAATTTGCAGTCCCACCAGCAGTGTAGGAGGGTTCCCTTTTCTCCACATCCTCGCCATGTTGACTAAAATTTATAATTACAATTTATTAGGTCTAAAGACACTAAAGGACAAACCTCAAATAACACCCTTTCCTTAACTGAGATGTGCTCATTCACCCATTCATTAAACAATTTTTTTTACTGAATATATACTATATATAGTTTGTATATTATCTTGAAAATAGTGGATGAGGGGCATTTGGTAATAGCACGGGGACCAGTAAGGGGGCACTGATAACAGTTCAGGCAAGATATGATAATGAAGATAATGGTAGAGTTTGTGAAAAGTGGTCAGATTTTGGAATATTTTGAAGGCAGAGCCCGTACTTGATGTGGAGTATAATAGAATGGAGTCAAGAATATATCAAAGGTTTTTTGTCTGAACAACTAGAAAAGTAGAATTTCCATTAGCTGAGTTGGAGAAGAAACTGGGAGGAGATGCTTTGGGAAAGGATCAGGAATTTGTGTTTTCTTCATTGAAATGTGAAATTGTAGCTGTGACAAGTGCTAGGGAGCCGCTGAAGAATTCCAAGTAGAGTTATGACACATCAGAGTTACATTTTAAAAAGATCACTCTCTTGATCATGTATATATTAAAAAGAAAACCTAGCCCAAGGATCTGCAGGTAGAGGTCCTAACCATTGCTTTGTGAACTTGGCAAGTTATGACACTATTTTCAGCCTTAGTTTCCCAACCTTTCAAATGAGGATAGCTAGTAAATCTTGTTCTGCTAATATCAAAAGATTGGTATGATGATTAGCTGAGATGAAAGACAAAAAACTACACTTGAAAGATTTATTACTGTGAGTTGGTGCTAATACTTATACATATCATACATGTCTAAGGGTATTAGAGGGATTCAAGACTGACAGCCACATATGACTTTTCTAACTTTTCCAAAATACCCTTCTTTCCTCTAATGGACACGGAGTCTCTTTTCTCAAACTTGGCTCAGAATCTACTATTTCTAGGAAGTATTTCAAGTTATTTCTTTTTGCATTCCTTTGTTGATTTCCTACTCATGTATTTTCTTGTTCTCCTTGATCACTGTTTCCAGGATAGACCTTGGGTGGTGAGTGGTTTGGATCTCTAGAATTTAAGATTATGAAAGTGAGAACTAGCCTCTCATTCTCTTCCTTTTGTGATTTGGCAAGCAGTAGATGCTGATTGTTGGGTGGCCACTCTGGCAAAAATGATTTCTGTTCCTTCATAACTTGGGATTTTAGTAGGTAAAAATTTTTGAGGTAGAGGAGGGACCTTTAGTCTAGGAGGTTCTCTGGCTTTTCTTTACCTACAGAATAAAATTTAATCATTTGGGACCCTGTATATGAGCCCTAGTCTATATTATCAATGTTTAAAGTTTTGAAACATTCTTAAATTTTTAGAAATATTACAAGTACCGCTCTTCTTAGTTACTGGGGCCTATGCTTAGGTACAGACATGAGAGTGGAGCCAACACACCAGTGGCCTAGAGTTGGGTTTGTTGCAAAACCTCTGTGATCCTGCAGAGACCCATCAAGAATCCCGAGTTGACCAAGAGCTGAAGCTGATCAGTGAATGTGGGTTCTGAAACAAACGTGAGATCTGGAGGGTCAACTTTACTCAGGCCTGGATCTGTAAGGTTTCTCAGAAGCTGCCTCAGATGTACACCTCTGAGGGCAACATGCTGGTGTGGTGACTTGTCTGCATCCAGGTGCTGAATGAGGACAAGATGAAGCTGGATTACATCCTGGGCCTGAAGATCAAATTGGAGAGGTCTTCAAGCTTGGCTTGGCCAAGGCCAGCCACCATGCCTGAGTGATGATCTGCCAGTGCCATATCAGAGTCTACAAGGTTCATCATCTACTTGGACTCCTGAAGCACATCTGTTGACTTCTCCCTCCACTGTCCATACCAGGAGGCCTCCTGAAGAGCAACACCAAGAAGGGCTGGGTTGGGGCTGGAGCTGACAATGACAAGGAGGAGGATTAAGTCTACCCATACCCTCCTGGACTAGTGGATTGTCTAATTTTCCAGTCAGATAATAAAACAGGGTCAACACATTAAGAAAAGAAAAAGACAGATTGCAAGTACAATATAAATAACTTTTTCCCTCAACCTTTTGAGAGTAAGATGCAGATCCCTGAATACTTCAGTGTGTATCTCCAACAAAGACTTTCTCCTATATAAACATGATATAACTATCAAAATCAGGAAATCAATATTGATTCACTACCATCTAATCATCAGACTCCATTGAAATTTTGCCTCTTGTTCCAGTAATGTACTTTATAGCAAAAGGATCCAGTTCAGAATCACATGACATGTAGTTGTCATGTCTTTTTAGTCTCCTTCAATCTAGAATTGTCTCTTAGTCTTTACTTGACTTTCATTTTATACCAATGATTGAGATTTTTTTTAAACTTCATGAATATTTCATCAGGGACCACCAAATTAAAATTTTATGAAGTAAGGATATTTTTGAAACTGCAAATGTCAATTTATGCCACTCTCACTCAATTAAAAATAATTTAACTATGTGAGCATAGGCCGGACATAACAGTACAAAGCATATTCCTTTATATCAAATAAATTTAGCTTCATGAAAAAACACCACTAGTAGATGAAAATATTATTTAGAATTGGCATTGGACTGTAGAATGACCTGTGTTTTTCCACTTCTGCCTCCAAGCGAACATTGTTGCCTTCTCCCTGAATTGGTCTGTCTTACTGGAGCCAGTCTAAATCCTGCTTATTCTTCTTTTTTTAATTTTGCTATCATTAATGTACAATTAGATGAACAACATTATGGTTACTAGACTCCTGCTATTATCAAGTCCCCACCACATACCCATTGCAGACACTGTCCATCAGCGTCGTAAGATGCTATAGAGTCACTACTTGTCTTCTCTGTTATACTGCCTTCCCCGTGTACCCCATTCATTATACATGCTAATTGTAATAACCCTTTTTCCCCCTTATCCCTCCCTTCCCACCCATCCTTCCCAATCCCTTTCCCTTTGGTAACTGTTAGTCCATTCTTGGATTCTGTGGGTCTCCTGCTTTTTTATTCCTTGAGCTTTTTCTTTGTTCTTACACTCCACAGATGAGTGAAATCATTTGATACCTGTCTTTTTCCGCCTAGCTTATTTCACTGAGCATAATACCCTCTAGCTCCATCCATGTTGTTGCACGTGGTAGGATTTGTTTTCTTCTTATGGCTGAATAATATTCCATTGTGTATATGTACCATATCTTCTTAATCCGTTCATCTACTGTTGGACACTAAGGTTGCTTCCATTTCTTGGCTGTTGTACATAGGGGTGCATATGTCTTTTTCAAACTGGGCTGCTGTATTCTTAGGGTAAATTCCTAGGAGTGGAACTCCTTGGTCAAATGGTATTTCTATTTTTAGGTCTTTGAGGAACTTCCATATTTCTTTCCACAATGGTTGAACTAGTCTACATTCCCACCAGCAGTGTAGGAGGGTTCCCCTTTCTCCACATCCTTGCCAACATTTTTTGTTGTTTGTCTTTTGGATGGTGGCCATCCTTACTGGTGTGAGGTGATATCTCATTGTGGTTTTAATCTGCATTTCTCTGATGATTAGCGATGTGGAGCATCTTTTGATGTGCCTCTTGCCTATCTGAATTTCTTCTTTGGAGAAGTGTCTATTCATGTCCTCTGCCCATTTTTTAATTGGCTTATTTGCTTTTTGTTTGTTGAGGTGCGTGAGCTATTTATTTTATTATTATTATTATTATTATTTGGCTGTAAAGAAATAGTATTTTTAATTGTAGTAAAAAGCATAGAACACAAAATTTACCCTTCCAGCAGTATTTAAGCACATTTTAGGACCATTGACTGTATCCCACTGTTGGGGAACAGATATCCAGAACCTTGTCATGTAGTAGAGCTGAACTCTGTCCCTGTGGAACAGCTCCCCATTCCCCTCCCCACACCCTGGCAACCGGCTCCTGCTTTTGTTTCTGTGATTTTGACGACTGCAGGTATTCCCTATGAATGGAATCATACAGGACATGTCCCTTTGTGTCTGGCTTGTTTCTCTCAGCATCATGTCCTCATGTTGTGACATGTGACTGGATTTCTTTCTTTAAGGCTGAACAGTATTCCACTGTGTGGATAGACCGTGTTTCCTTTGTCCACTTGTCAGTGGACACTTGTGTTGCTTCCACCTCTTGGCCACAGTGAATAATGCTGCAGTGAACATGGCTGTGCAAATGTCTCTGAGATCCCCCTTCCAGGTCTTTTGGACATGTACCCAGAGGTCTCATTGCCGGGTGATAATGGTAATTGTATGTTTAGTGTTTTGAGGAATCACCATACTGTCTTCCACACAGGCTGCACCATTTTATGTTCCTGCCAGCAGTGCACACGGGCTCCAGTTTCTCCACCTACACTTGTCTTTTGTTTTTTTTTAATACAATTTATTTTGGTATCTTTAATCTACAATTACATGTGCAATATTATGGTTATTAAACTACCCCTTCATCAGGTCCCCCCCCCACCAACCCCATTACAGTCACTGTCCATCAGCATAGTGAGATGCTATAGAATCACTACTTGTCTTCTCTGAGTTGTACAGCCCTCCCCGTGCCCCCCCCAACATTACATCTGCTAATCGTAATGCCCCTTTTCCCCCCTTGTCCCTCCCTTCCCTCCCATCCTCCCCAGTCCCTTTCCCTTTGGTAACTATTAGTCCGTTCTTGGGTTCTGTGAGTCTGCTGCTGTTTTGTTCCTTCAGTATTTTTTCTTTGTTCTTATACTCACATATGAGTGAAATCATTTGATACTTGTCTTTTTCGGCTTGGCTTATTTCACTGAGCATAATACCTTCTAGCTCCATCCATGTTGTTGCAAATGGTAGGTTTGTTTTCTTCTTATGGCTGAATAATATTCCATTGTGTATATGTACCACATCTTCTTTATCCATTCATCTACTGATGGACAGTTAGGTTGCTTCCATTTCTTGGCTATTGTAAATAGTGCTGCAATAAACATAGGGGTGCATCTGTCCTTTTCAAATTGGGCTGCTGCATTCTTAGGGTAAATTCCTAGGAGTGGAATTCCTGGGTCAAATGGTATTTCTATTTTTGAGTTTTTTGAGGAACCTCCATACTGCTTTCCACAATGGTTGAACTAATTTGCAGTCCCACCAGCAGTGTAGGAGGGTTCCCTTTTCTCCACATCCTCGCCAACATTTGTTGTTGTTTGTGTTTTGGATGTTGGCCATCCTCACTGGTGTGAGGTGATATCTCATTGTGGTTTTAATCTGCATTTCTCTGATGATTAGCAATGTGGAGCATCTTTTGATGTGCCTCTTGGCCATCTGAATTTCTTCTTTGGAGAAGTGTCTATTCATATCCTCTGCCCATTTTTTAATTGGCTTATTTGCTTTTTGTTTGTTGAGGTGTGTGAGTTCTTTATATATTTTGGATGTCAACCCCTTATCAGATATGTCATTTATGAATATATTTTCCCATACTATAGGATGTCTTTTTGTTCTACTGATGGTGTCCTTTACTGTACAGAAGCTCTTTAGTTTGATATAGTCCCACTTGTTCATTTTTGCTTTTGTTTCCCTTGCGTGGGGAGATATGTTCATGAAGAAGTTGCTCATGTTTATGTCCAGGATATTTTGCCTATATTTTTTTCTAAGAGTTTTATGGTTTCATGACTTACATTCAGGTCTTTGATCCATTTTGAGTTTACTTTTGTGTATGGGGTTAGACAACAACCCAGTTCTCTTACATGTAGCTATCCAGTTTTCCCAACACCAGCTGTTGAAGAGGCTGTCATTCCCCATTGTATATCCATGGGACCTTTATAATATATTAATTGACCATATATGCTTAGGTTTATATCTGGGCTCTCAAGTCTGTTCCATTGGTCTATGGGTCTGTTCTTGTGCCAGTACCAAATTGTCTTGATTACTGCGGCTTTGTAGTAGAGCTTGAAGTCAGGGAGCATAATTCCCCTGTTTTATTCTTCCCCCTCAGGATTGCTTTGGCTATTCGGGGTCTTTTGTGGTTCCATATGAATTTTAGAACTATTTTCTCTAGTTCATTGAAGAATGCTGTAGGTATTTTGATAGGAATTGCATTGAATCGGTAGATTGCTTTAGGCAGGATGGCCATTTTGACAATATTAATTCTTCCTATCCATGAGCACTGGATGTGTTTCCATTTATTGGTTTCTTCTTTAATTTCTCTCATGAGTGTCTTGTAGTTTTCAGAGTATAGGTCTTTCACTTCCTTGGATAGGTTTATTCCTAGGTATTTTAATCTTTTTTTTAATTTTTTAATTTTGGTTTCATTAATCTACAATTACATGTGCAACAAACATTATGGTTACTCAACTCCCCACATCATCAAGTCCCCCCTCCATACCCGATTGCAGTCACTGTCCATCAGTGTAGTGAGATGCTATAGAATCACTACTTGTCTTCTCTGAGTTGTACAGCCCTCCGCGCGCCCCCTGCCCTACATTATGTCTGCTAATCATAATGCCCCTTGTTCCCCCTTGTCCCTGTGTCCACCCATACTCCCCAGTCCCTTTCCCTTTGGTAACTATTAGTCCTTTCTTGGGTTCTGTGAGTCTGCTGCGGTTTTGTTCCTTCAGTTTTTTTCTTTGTTCTTATACTCCACAGATGACTGAAATCATTTGATACTTGTCTTTTTCCACCTGGCTTATTTCACTGAGCGTAATAACCTCTAGCTCCATCCATGTTGTTGCAAATGTCTGAATTTGTTTTCTTCTTATGGTTGAATAATATTCCATTGTGTATATGTACCACGTCTTCTTTATCTATTCATCTACTGATGGACACTTAGGTTGCTTCCATTTCTTGGCTATTGTAAATAGTGCTGCAATAAACATAGGGGTGCATATGTCTTTTTTAAACTGGGCTGCTGCATTGTTAGGGTAAATTCCTAGGAGTGGAATTCCTGGGTCAAATGGTATTTCTATTTTTAGGTTTTTGAGGAACCTCCATACTGCTTTCCCCAATGGTTGAACTAATTTGTATTCCCACCAGCAGTGTAGGAGGGTTCACCTTTATCCACATCCTCGCCAACATTTGTTGTTGTTTCCATTTTGGATGGTGGCCATCCTTACTGGTGTGAGGTGATATCTCATTGTGGTTTTAATTTGCATTTCTCTGATGATTAGCGATGTGGAGCATCTTTTCATGTGCCTGTTGGCTATCTGAATTTCTTCTTTGGAGAAGTGTCTCTTCAGATCCTCTGCCCATTTTTTAATTGGATTATTTGCTTTTTGTTTGTGGAGATGTGTTAGCTCTTTATCTATTTTGAATATTAACCCCTTATCCGATACGTCGTTTATGTATATATTCTCCCATACTGTAGGATGTCTTTTTGTTCTACTGATGGTGTCCTTTGCTGTACAGAAGCTTCTCAGCTTGATATAGTCCCACTTGTTCATTTTTGCTTTTGTTTCCCTTACCCGGGGAGATATGTTCATGAAGTAGTTGCTCATGTTTATATCCAAGAGATTTTTGCCTATGTTTTTTTCTAAGAGTTTTATGGTTTCATGACTTACATTCAGGTCTTTGATCCATTTCTAATTTACTTTTGTGTATGGGGTTAGACAATGAACCAGTTTCATTCTCCTACATGCAGCTATCCAGTTTTGGCAACACCAGTAGTTGAAGAGGCTGTCATTTCCCCATTGTATATCCATGGCTCCTTTATCGTATATTAATTGACCGTATATGTTTGGCTTAATATCTGGATTCTATTCTGTTCCACTGGTCTGTAGGTCTGTTCTTGTGCCAGTACCAAATTGTCTTGATTACTGTGGCTTTGAATAGAGCTTGAAGTCAGGGAGTGTAATTCCCCCTGTTTTATTCTTCCTTCTCAGGATAGCTTTGGCTATTCGGGGTCTTTTGTGGTTCCATATGAATTTTAGAACTATTTGTTCCAGTTCATTGAAGAATGCTGTTGTATTTTGATAGGGATTGCATTGAATCTGTAGATTGCTTTAGGTAGTATAGCCATTTTCACAATGTTTATTCTTCCTAGCCAAGAGCTTTGGATGAATTTCTATTTGTTAGTGTCCTCTTTAATTTCTCTTAGGAGTGTCTTGTAGTTTTTAGGGTATAGGTCTTTCACTTCCTTCGTTAGGTTTATTCCTAGGTATTCTATTCTTTTTGATGCAGTTGTGAATGCAATTGTTTTCCTGATTTCTATTTCTGTTAGCTCATCGTTAGTGTATATTAAAGCAACAGATTTCTGTGTATGAATTTTGTATCCTGCTACTTTGCTGAATTCAGGTATTAGTTCTAGTGGTTTTGGAGTGGATTCTTTAGGGTTTTTTATGTACAATATCATGTCATCTGCAAATTGTGACAGTTTGACTTCTTCTTTACCAATATGGATGGCTTTTATTTCTTTGTGTTGTCTGATAGCTGTGGGTAGGAACTCCAGAACTATGTTGAATTGAAATGGGGAGAGTGGGCATCCTTGTCATGTCCCTGATCTTAAGGGAAAAGCTTTCAGCTTCTCGCTGTTAAGTATAATGTGGCTGTGGATTTCTCATGTGTGGCCTTTATTATATGTGGAGTTACTTGCCCTCTGTACCCATTTTGTTGCAAGTTTTTACCATGAATGTATGTTGAATTTTGTCAAATGCTTTTTCATCATCTATGGAGATGATCATGTGGTTTTTGTCCTTCTTTTTGTTGATGTAGTGGATGATGTTGATGGATTTTCGAATGTTGTACCATCCTTGCATCTGTGGGATGAATGCCACTTGATCATGATGGATGATCTTTTTGTTGTATTTTTGAATTTGGTTTGCTAATATTTTGTTGAGTATTTTTGCATCTATTTTCATCAGGGATATTGGTCTGTAGTTTCTTTTTTTGTGGTGTCTTTGCCTAGTTTTGGTATTAGAGTGATGTTGGCCTTGTAGAATGAGTTTAGGAGTATTCTCTCCTCTTCTACTTTTTGGAAAACTTTAAGGAGGATGGGTATTAGTTCTTCACTAAATGGTTGATAAAATTCAGCAGTGAAACCATCTGGTCCAGGTGTTTTGTTCTTAGGTAGTTTTTTGATTACCAATTCACTTTCTTTGCTGGTAATTGATCTATTCTTATTTTCTCTTTCTTCCTGTGTCAGCCTTGGAAGGTTGTTTTTTCTCGAAAGTTGTCCATTTCTTCTAGGTTATCCAGTTTGTTAGCATATAATTTTTCATAGTATTCTCTCATAATTCTTTGTATTTCCGTGGTGTCTGTAGTGATTTTTCCTTTCTCATTTCTGATTCTGTTTATGTGTGTAGACTCTCTTTTTTTCTTGATAAGTCTGGCTAGGGGTTTATCTATTTTATTTATTTTCTTGAAGAACCAGCTTCTGCTTTCCTTGATTCTTTCTGTTGTTATTTTCTTCTCGATGTTATTTATTTCTGCTTTAATATTTATTATGTACCACCTTCTACTGACTTTGGGCCTCATTTGTTCTTCCTTTCCTAGTTTCATTAATTGTGAGTTTAGAGTGTTCATTTGGGATTGTTCTTCTTTCATGAGGTGGGCCTCTATTCCAATATATTTCCCTCTTAGCATGGCCTTCGTTGCATCCCACAGATTTTATGGTGTTGAATTACTGTTGTCATTTGTCTCCAGATATTGCTTGATCTCTGTTTTTATTTGATCATTGATCCATTGATTATTTAGGAGCATTTTATTAAGCCTCCATGTGTTTGTGGGCCTTTTCGTTTTCTTTGTGTAATTTATTTCTAGTTTCATACCTTTGTGATCTGAGAAGCTGGTTGGTACAATTTCAGTCTTTTTGAATTTACTGAGGTTCTTTTTGTGGCCTAGTATGGATCTATTCTTGAAAATGTTCCATGTGCACCTGAGAGGAATGTGAAACCTGTTGTTTTGGAGCGAGTGTTCTGTAGATGTCCATTAGGTCCATCTGTTCTAATATGTTGTTTAGTGCGTCTGTCTCTTTACTTGTTTTCTGCCTGGTTGATCTGTCCTTTGGAGTGAGTGGTGTGTTGAAGTGTCCTAAAATGAATGCATTGAATTCTGTTTCCCCCTTTAATTCTGTTAGTGTTTGTTTCACATATGTAGGTGATCCTGTGTTGGGTGCATAGATATTTATAATAGTTATATCCTCTTGTTAGACTGACCCCTTTATCATTATGTAATGTCCTTCTTTGTCTCTTGGACTTTCTTTGTTTTGAAGTGTATTTTGTCTGATACAAGTACGGCATCTCCTGCTTTTTTCTCCCTATTAGTTGCATGAAATATCTTTTTCCATCCCTTTACTTTCAGTCTGTATATGTCTTTGGGTTTGAAGTGCATCTCTTGTAGGCAGCATATAGATGGGTCTTGGTTTCGTATCCATTCAGTGACTCTGTGTCTTTTGATTGGTGCATTCAGACCATTTACGTTTAGTGTGATTATCGATAGGTATGTATTTATTGCCATTGCAGGCTTTAGATTTGTGTTTACCAAAGGTTCAAGGGTAATTCCCTTACTATCTAACAGTCTAACTTAACTCACTTCATATGTTCTTACAAACACAACCTAAAGGCTCTTTTTTTTCCTCCCTTTTCTTCCTCCTCCATTCTTTGTATGTTATGAGTCATATTCTGTACTCTTTGTCTGGCCATTGGGTGACATCTATTTTGCCTTAGGAATACTTCCATCTATGGGAGTCCCTCCAAAATGCACTGTAGAGATGGTTTGTGGGAGGCAAATTTTCTCAGCTTTTGCTTGTCTTAAAATTGTTTAATCCCTCCTTCAAATTTAAATGATAACCTTCCCAGGTAGAGTATTCTTCATTCGAGGCCCTTTTGCTTCCTTGCATTAAATATTTCATGCCACTCCTTTCTGGCCTGTATGGTTTCTGTTGAGAAATCTGATGATAGCCTGATGGGTTTTCCTTTGTATATGATCTTTTTTTCTCTCTCTAGCTTCTTTTAAATGTCTGTCTTTATCCTTGATCTTTGCCATTTTACTTATTATATATCTTGTTCTTTGTATTCCTCTTCTCTGATTTCTATTTTATTTACCGTCTCCTCTACTACATCTAATTTGCTTTTAAATCCCTCCAGCATATGTTTCATTTCAGATATGGAATTTCTTAATGATTGAATGCCCATCTTAAATTCATTCCTGAGTTCTTGAATATTTTTCTGTACCTCCATAGCATGTTTATGATTTTTATTTTGAACTCTCTTTCAGGAAAATTGGTAAGTTCAGTTTCATTTGGTCCTTTTTCTTGGGTTTGTGAGATTTTGGTCTAAACCAGGTTCTTTTGACGTTTCATATTTCTATATGGTGCCCTGTAGTGCCCAGAGGCTCCAGTCTCTAGAGCTGTTCAGTCCCTAGAGTGAGGTTGGGGGTCGTTTAGGAGCGGAGCTGGTGCCTGGTGGAAGGAAAGATCTGTTTCCTGACTCCCGTCTGCCGTGCCTGTCTCCAGTATCACAGCCAGTGGGCCAAGCACACAGGTATAAGCCTCTGTGCTCACATGTCTTTAGCTGTTGTAGGCGGGGCCTCCCTCTGGCTGGCCTGATGCCAGCATAGTGACTGCCCGTTTGCAAGCCGGTGCTGTCAGGCCAGGAGGAAGACCCGGCCAGCTTCATATCACAGTAAGGGACATTGGAGCTGAGCAGCCAGTCAGGGGGATGGAGTGCCTGAAGCTCCTCAAAGTTCCCAACCTGCTGGGCAGAGCATGCTCAGACAACCTTGTCCAGCTCTCCCTTCTCCTGTGCAGCAAGCTCTGTGCAAACTCTGCCCCCTCAGCAGCCCTCTCACTGCTAGGAAGCCTCTCAGACTGCCTGCCTTTCCTGTCACAGAGTGGCCGGATGTGGATCCCATCCTCCACCAATGGCCAGAATGTCAGTCTCTCAGGCACTCCACCTGTCCCAGCTCCCCAACTTCCAGAGCACCACCCAGTGTAGGTTTCTGCTTGCAAAGCAGACCTCCAGGGCTGAGTGTGCATTAGTCCCAGGCTTCCACCCTCTCCCCTCTCTGTTTCTCTTCCTCCTGCGGGTGAGCTGGGGTGGGGGAAGGGCCTGGGTCCCGCCAGATCAAGGCTCCGGTACATTACCCTGTTTCATCAGATCTGCTCTGTTCATGATATCTGTATGCAGTCTGGTGCAGCCTTCTTTCCTGTTGCTGTTTTAGGGTTAGTTGTATTAAGTAACTCTATTTTTGTACTATTTGTGGTTTTAGGAGGAGTTCTCTGTCTCACCTCTCACGCCACCATCTTGAATCTCCAGCGTATTCTTTAATAACCATTTGAGATGCCATCCTCTTTGTGAAATCTTTCTTGATTCTCATTTTCTAACCCTCTTTCTTACTCTTGGCCAGAATGAATGTAAATATTCACCTCATTTACAGCTCCTGAGGCCCAGAGAAGTAAAATAATTTGTAAAAGGTCTTACATTGTGAGAAGTAGCAAAACTTGACCTCAAACCCAGTTTTCCTGACTTCCAACTCAGAGCTCTCTCCTTGTCCATTCACTTCCCAGTCATTGCAACCTTCCTGCCCAGACGCTAAGCTTTAGCTGAAGCTAAAGGTGGGCTTAGAATGGCATAGCTGAGGTTGATCAGTTTAGGCAGGGCCAGTGCCTGGAGAAACCCAGGACACAGGGCCAAGCAGTGTGAACTTTATGCATTAGGCATTAGGCAGCTTGGAATTCTAAAACAGAGAAAGGGCAAGAGAATATTACAGAATCTTAGATCTAAGAGGGCCTCAGACATTATCTGTTATTTCTTTTGGAATGTAAGGTTTTGAGAACAGCTTTCATCTATGGTTCTAAGTTTTGGTCTATTTATTGAAAGCCTTATGATTTTACTAGTTGTGAGAATCATTATTTTATTTAAATAAAATAGGTAAGACCCTGAAGCTACTCACCATGAAACACATAATATAGAATTGTCCTTTCAGGAAACACTTTTATAGCATTATCAGCACCTGCATTTTGGAGTATGAATTTTGACTAGAGGCTCATTTTTTAAACCAGTGTTTTTTCTTTTTGACCATATTGTTTTAATACATGGAAATCTATCCAAATGAGCAGTGACACAGGCCTCTTGAACTTTAGTGTCAGCTACTCTTGAGCCTCTTTAGTCTTGAATAAGACTATCTTATCTTTCAAGTCAGAGAATCCAAAAGTGACATCCAGAAATGACAGAAACCTAATTTTATTTGTATGGATAGCCATGTTCCATAGACAGTCAACTAGCTTCTAACATCTGGGGTTTTTTGTTACTGTTAGGTTTTTTTCCTTTTTAAAAATTGTTTTAAAATACACATAACAAAATTTGCCATCTTAACCATTTTTTTAATATAATTTATTTTGGTATCATTAATCTACAATTACATGTGCAATATTATGGTTATTAAACTACCCCCTCATCAGGTCCCCCCCACCAACCCCATTACAGTCACTGTCCATCAGCATAGTGAGAATGCTATAGAATCACTGCTTGTCTTCTCTGAGTTGTACAGTCCTCCCCATGCCCCCCCAAGATTATGCCTGCTAATCGTAATGCCCCCTTTTCCCTCTTATCCCTCCCTTCCCACCCATTTTCCCCAGTCCCTTTCCCTTTGGTAACTATTAGTCCGTTCTTGGGTTCTGTGAGTCTGCTGCTGTTTTCCTCCTTCAGTATTTTTTCTTTGTTCTTATACTCCACATATGAGTGAAATCATTTGATACTTGTCTTTTTCGGCTTGGCTTATTTCAATGAGCATAATAACCTCTAGCTCCATCCATGTTGTTGCAAATAGTAGGAATTGTTTTCTTCTTGTGGTTGAATAATATTCCATTGTGTATATGTACCACATCTTCTTTATCCATTCATCTACTGATGGACACTTAGGTTGCTTCCATTTCTTGGCTGTTGTAAATAGTGCTGCAATAAACATAGGGGTGCATATGTCTTTTTCAAACTGGGCTGCTGCATTCTTAGGGTAAATTCCTAGGAGTGGAATTCCTGGGTCAAATGGTATTTCTATTTTGAGTTTTTTGAGGAACCTCCATACTGCTTTCCACAATGGTTGAACTAATTTGCAGTCCCACCAGCAGTGTAGGAGGGTTCCCTTTTCTCCACATCCTCGCCAACATTTGTTGTTGTTTGTGTTTTGGATGTTGGCCATCCTCACTGGTGTGAGGTGATATCTCATTGTGGTTTTAATCTGCATTTCTCTGATGATTAGCGATGTGGAGCATCTTTTCATGTGCCTGTTGGCCATCTGAATTTCTTCTTTGGAGAAGTGTCTATTCATGTCCTCTGCCCATTTCTTAATTGGATTATTTGCTTTCTGTTTGTTAAGGTGCATGAGTTCTTTATATATTTTGGATGTCAACCCTTTATCAGATACGTTATTTATGAATATATTCTCCCATACTGTAGGATGTCTTTTTGTTCTACTGATGGTGTCCTTTGCTGTACAGAAGCTTCTCAGCTTGATATAGTCCCACTTGTTCACTTTTGCTTTTGTTTCCCTTACCCGGGGAGATATGTTCATGAAGAAGTCGCTCATGTTTATGTCCAAGAGATTTTTGCCTATGTTTTTTTCTAAGAGTTTTATGGTTTCATGACTTACATTCAGGTCTTTGATCCACCTTGAGTTTGCCTTTGTGTATGGGACTAGACAGTAGTCCAGTTTCATTCTCTTACATGTAGCTGTCCAGTTTTTCCAACACCAGCTGCTGAAGAGGCTCTCATCTCCCCATTGTATATCCAAGGCTCCTTTATCAAATATTAATTGACTGCATATGTTTGGGTTAATGTTTGGATTTTCTATTTGTTCCACTGGTCTGTGGGTCTGTTTATCTGCCAATACCAAATTGTCTTGATTACTGTGGCTTTGTAGTAGAGCTTGAAGTCAGGGAGCGTAATTCCCCCTGTTTTATTCCTCCTTCTCAGGATTGCTTTGGCTATTCAGGGTTATCTTAACCATTTTTAAGCATACAGTTCAGTGGTCTTAATACATTCACATCATTGTGCAGCCATCAACACACCATCTGTCCCCAAAACTCTCTTCATCTTACAAACCTGAAACTCTATACCTATTAAACAATAGCTCCCCATTCCATCCCACCCACATCCATCCCCCTGACAATCACCACTCTACTTTCTGACTCTCTGACTTTGACTACTCTAAGTACCTCGTAGAAGTGGAATGAAACAGTATTTGTCTTTTAGTGAATGGCTTATTTCACTTAGTATAGGCTCATCCATTGTAGCATGTGTCAGAATTTCTTTTTAAGGTTGGATAATGTTCCATTGTGTGTTACTTTGTTTATCCACTCATCAGTCAATGGATACTGGGGATGCATTCATGTTTTAGCTGTTGTGAATAATGCTGCTGTGAATATGAGTGTACAAATATCTGTGAGACCCTTCAAATGTTTAGGTTAAACCCAGCGGTGGGGTTGCTAGATCGCATGGTATTTCTGTTTTTAGTTTTTTGAGGACCTTTCCGCAGCAACTGTATCATTTTACATTCCCACGAATGGTACACAAAGGTTCTAATTTCTTTAAATCCTCACCAATACTTGTTCTCTGTTTTTTTTTATAGTAACCACCTTAATGGGTATGAGGTGGTATCTCCTTGTAATTTTGCTTTGCATTTCCCTAATGATTAGTGATGTTGAGCATCTCTTCATGTATTTATTGGCCATTTATATATCTTCTTTGGGGAAATGTCTATTCAAGTCCATTGCCTGTTTTTGACTCAGTTTGGTTGTTTTTGTTGTTGTTGCTGAGCTTAGGAGTTCTTTGTATATTCTGGATCATAATCCCTTATGAAATATACAACTTTCCAATACTTTCTCCCATTCTGTGGGTGGCCCTTTTTACTCAGTGGATCATCTCTATTGATGTTCAAAATTTTTAATTTTTGTGAAGTCCAATTTGTCTATTTTTTCTTTTGTTGCCAGTGTCTGAGTTGTCATATCCAAGAAATCATTGCAAAATCCAATGTCATGAAGATTTTGTCTTATGTTTTCTTCTAAGAGTTTTTTGGTTTTAGCTCTTAGGTTAAGGTCCTTGATCCACTTTGAGTTAATTTTTGTATATGTTGTTAAATTTTGTATATGCTGTATATGTACGGTTCCAACTTATGGATAGCCATGTTCCATGGACAATCCATTGGCTTCTAGAAGAAGGCTTTAAAAAAATTAATATTAAAGATGTTTACATGTGACAGGCACTGTACTAGGTGCTTAGGTTATAGCAATAAATAAGAGACATCTGGTTCTTGTCCTCATGGAGGTCATATTTTGGGTGGTGGGGGCAAGATTTTTGGCTGTGAGCTGGAATTGTATTATTTAGGAAACAAATGTTGGGGACAATGTGTTTTTCCTTATTTTCAGGGAGGAAGGGACATGACTCTAGGAGCAAATGGATGTACAAGTGCTCCTATGATACTTGAGCGCTGCCAAGGACTGTGAAGGTAGACATACCTAGGCTTCCTTGCCTGAGGTTTTGGATATTTCAAGAAGTTCTTAGGATCTTGAAGAGATCATGGTGGATATGATCTTGATCAGAGGCTAAAGCTCAAAGTGGATGGCTTTCTTCTGCTTCTCACAGTGCCTTTTCTTAAGAAAGAGGTTTCTCCATGTTCATTTAGGTACACTCCAAATTGACGGTGGAACAAACACTAGCCTGAAAGTCAAAACCTGGGATGTAGTTACAGATTTCTCCTAACCCATGGGTGTGGCCTTGTCAAGCCACTTCCTCTAGATTTCTTGTATCTTTAAAATAGAAATAATACCTGCTCTACCTATTCTAAAGTAGCTATCAGGATCAGGAGAGAGAATATCTTCTAATGTACTTTTATATTGGACTTGTGTAAGGAATTAGCTGGATTCTTATTTGATCTACAAAAAAAACATGTAAGGTGGGCATGGCAGGTTTTATTACTTTAATTTGGTCTCTGCTTCAGTTAAGTTTGTTGTGTCTTTTTCCCCATATAAGTAAAACCTCTTTTCTCTGAACCTGACTTTTAGGGCCCA
Organism: Smutsia gigantea; assembly: GCA_032199065.1. Classification (NCBI taxonomy): domain Eukaryota; kingdom Metazoa; phylum Chordata; class Mammalia; order Pholidota; family Manidae; genus Smutsia; species Smutsia gigantea. The sequence goes on from JAVSCE010019495.1 coordinate 89,774, forward strand.
TTTTCTTGCCTCTGAAAGGGAAAAATGAGAATCAAAGAATCTGAGATACATTACAGATATGCAGTCTGACACCAGTTTTACCCTTTTTCCATCTCTCACCTTACACTTTACAAAGCAGGAAACTCTGTAGGCTCAGAGAGGGGAAAATTTGTACAAATTCATATACTGAGTTAGGGGTAAACAATAAATGTAGGTCTGGTGACTCCAAATAATTACCTGAGGATCTTGTTAATCTAGATTCCTGGACCCCACCCAGCCTATTGAGTCAGAATCTGAAAAGTATAAGACTTCCAGCTTGTATTTTTTTTATAACCTCAGATGATTCTTTTGTAGTGGGCAGTGGCAAGGTACCTTTGAGAAATAATTATTTAAATCAGTAGTCTTAAACTTTTTAAATTGTATACATAAGAGAAATCAGGAAAACAATTCCATTCACAATTGCATCAAAAAGAATAAAATACCTAGGAATAAACCTAACCAAGGAAGTGAAAGACCTATACTCTGAAAACTACAAGACACTCTTGAGTGAAATTAAAGAAGATACCAATAAGTGGAAACACATCCTGTGCTCATGGATAGGAAGAATTAATATTGTCAAAATGGCCATCCTGCCTAAAGTAATCTACAGATTCAATGCAATTCCTATCAAAATACCAACAACATTCTTCAACAAACTAGAGAAAATAGTTCTAAAATTCATATGGAACCACAAAAGACCCCAAATAGCCAAAGCAATCCTGAGAAGGAAGAATAAAGGTGGGGGCATTACGCTCCCCGACTTCAAGCTCTACTACAAAGCCACAGTAATCGAGACAATTTGGTACTGGCTCATAACAGACCCATAGACCAATGGAAGAGACTAGAGAGCCCAGATATAAACCCATACATATATGGCCAATTAATATACAATCAAGGAGCCATGGACATACAATGGGGAAATAACAGCCTCTTCAACAATGGGTATTGGCAAAACTGGACAGCTATATGTAAGAGAATGAAACTGGATTATTATCTAACTCCATACACAAAAGTAAACTCGAAATGGATCAAAGACCTGAATGTAAGTCATAAAACCATAAAACTCTTAGAAGAAAACATAGGCAAAAATGTCTTGAATATAAACATGAGCAACTTTTTCCTGAACACATCTCCTTGGGCAAGGAAAACAAAAGCAAAAATGAACAAATGAGACTTCATCAAACTAAGAGGCTTCTGTAAAGCAAAGCACACCATCAGTAGAACAAAAAGGCATCTTACAGTATGGGAGAATATATTCATAAGTGACATATCCGATAAGGGGTTAACATTGAAAATATATAAAGAACTCACATGCCTCAACACCCAAAAAGCAAACAAACCAATTTAAAAATGGGCAGAGGATATGAACAGACATTTCTCCAAAGAAGAAATTTAGATGGCCAACAAGCACATGAAAAGATGCTCCACATCACTAATTATCAGGGAAATGCAAATTAAAACGCAATGGATATCACCTCACACCAGTTAGGATGGTCAACATGCAAAAGACAAGGAACAACAAATGCTGGTTAGGATGTGGAGAAAGGGGAACTCTCCTACACTGCTAGTGGGAATGTAAATTAGTTCAACCATTGTGGAAAGCAATATTGAGCTTCCTCAAAAATCTCAAAATAGAAATACCATTTGACTCAGGAATTCCACTCCTAGGAATTTACCCAAAGAATACAAGATCTCAGATTCAAAAGGACATATGCACCCCTATGTTTATTGAAGCACTATTTACAATAGCCAAGATATATGGAAGCAACTGAAGTGTCCAATAGATGAATGGATAAAGAAGAAGTGGTACATATACACAATGGAATATTATTCAGCCATAAGAAGAAAACAAATCCTCCCATTTGCAACAACATGGATGGATCTAAAGGTTATTATGCTCAGGGAAATAAGCAAGGTGGAGAAAGACAAGTTCCAAATGATTGCCCTCATTTGTGAAGTATATCAACAAAGCAAAACTGAAGGAACAAAATAGCAGCAGACTCACAGACTCCAAGAAGGGACTAGTGGTTACCAAAGGGGAGGGGTGTGGGAGGGCGGGAGAAGGGAATTGAGGGGTATTATGATTGGCACACATGATGTGTGGGGGGGTCACAGAGAAGACAAGTAGTAACTTTGTGGCATCATACTAAGCTGATTGACAGTGACTGCAATGGGGTGTGGAGAGGACTTGATAATATAGGTGAATGTAGTAACCACAATATTTTTCATGTGAAACCTTAATAAAAAAAAGTTAAAGAAAAACAAATGTGAACTATAAATATTTATAATATTACAGATTTGATGGCACTTTGTTTCATTTCCATTAATGCAGCTGTCACATATTTCCATTTGTTGCTGGTACTTTAACTACAAATTTTAAGCTTTGACAAAACATGGAAATTAGGATCCATTATAATAAATAAATAATGTAATGACAAAAAAGAAAAAATGGTATACCGAGAAGAATTTTGAAAAATTATGTAACTTCATATATTTTACAGTTCACATTTAAACTTTTCATCATAAGATTTAAAAATTGCAGAGTCCAATTTCCAATGTGTTTTATATTGTGCACATGTATGTATTTTATGTATCTTTATCTTTTTCAAAATGGTGGAAATGCAATTAGCTCATATAATTTATAGAAAATGTCTACCATATAACCTAATTTACACAGCCAGTTCTCACTGTCATCTTAATCTACCAAATCTGATTTGTTTTGTTAGAAAATGCCTACCTTCTTTTTCAATTAAATATGTTAATAAATGACCCTGTGATAACCATTTTAACTTCTGAATTATAATTCTAAGGGAAACAAGCAAGTAGTCTTGCCATGAGTTTGTTACCTGGAGGAATTAATATATTACTCTTTCGTAACATATTAATTACTCTTTTCAGTATTAATTTCTTACAGAAGCTCTCTGATTTGCTTTCTTGGGGCACTCCCTCTGAAGCTACACATTCTCAAATTGTCCCTGTGTTTGGCATTCTGGAGGCTTTTTTTTTTAACCTAAGCATTTTACAGGCATAGTAAGGTTTGGGATAAGAAAGAGATGGCTTTTTAATTTTTTTAATAAAGTAGGAGAAGGGTATTTTTAAAGAGACAGTGAGGAGAACAAACTCAGATCAATGTTAGGAAAGATTATATAAGGCAGCTGAGAATCTGGACAGTAATTCTCTTAAAACTTTTCCTGCTCGGGTACCCACAGGAATAGAGTGCCCTAGCTTGAAAACTTATGATTTCAACTGTGCTTTCTGCCTAAACCAAAGAACCTTTGTAATGAATGTTTTTGCATGTGTCTGTTATACTTGAGAGACCAGATGTCATGTAAAATGGTGCCCCTGGCTGTTTTTTTGCTCCAGCCATATTCCTGTTTAAGGCAGAATTCCATAGCATTTCAGATGTTGTGATAATAAAGGATCTCAGAGTGCTTCCCTCATTCACTTGTTCTGGGTAAAGCTAGCATGGGGCAGTAGAAAAAGGGTTACCTTCTGTTCTGGCCCAGGTCTGCCTTCTCAACAGAGAAGAGGTGGCAGAAAATCCTGGCAACCAAAGCCTCCTTGACCAAGGGCAATAGGCACAAGGCCCCTGGATCACTGCCTGAAAATACCTGGCAAGAGGACAGAGTGCAATAATAGTCCAGATTGCAAAGCACGTGTCCCATAGCCTAAATCTCAGCTCCAAGGGCTTCTTCTAGTCTCTTCCATGTCAGAGTGCAGAACTGAGCTCATTGTACAGGCTCAAGAAATTCTTCTTGTTATGTCTCTAAATTCTATTCCACAAGTTTTATACTCTTTTCCTCTGTGTCAACCACTTCTCCCTGCCTTTCTAGCATCTGTCTTTGTATTCTCTATAAACCCCTTTCCTTTTATATTCATACATATATATATATAAATCAATGAATGAACAGTATGCCTGAATGAATGAATAGTGCTAAGAGACAGTTTTTCTGGAAAGGGAGGTTTGTAAAGATGTCTGTTTTTTCCAAATTAATCTGTGTGTTTATTAAAATTCCAATCAGAATCACAATGAGTTTCTTAAAATTTGAGATATAATTCATGCCATACAATATACCCATTTAAAATATAAAATTCAGTGATTTTTAGTATATTCACAGATTTGTGCAACCATCATCACAATCAATTTTAGAGCGTATTCTCCACCCCAAAAAGAAACCCCATATTCATTAACAGTCACTCCTTATTTTCCTCCAGCTTTCCCCATCTCAGCCTTTGGCAACTGCTATTCTACTTTCTGTGTCTCTAGTTCTGTTCTGGATATTTCGTATATATGGAATCATATATATGTAGCCTTTTGTGTCTAACTTTCTTCACATAGCATAATTTTTTCAAGGTTCATCCATGTTGTAGCATGTATAAGTACTTCATTCTTTTTAATACTGAATATTTCATTTTATGTATATATTATATGGATATTCATATATGGATATATATATATTTTTTGTATCATCAATATGCAATCACTTGAACATTATGGTTTCTAGACCCCCTATTATCAAGTCCCCCCCACATACCCCACTACAGTCACTGTCCATCAGTGTAGTAAGATGCTATAGAATCATTACTTGTCTTCTCTATAAATACTGCCTTTCCCATGCCCCCCACCATGTGCTAATCATAATGCCCCTTTTCCCCCCTTATCCCTTCTTTCCCACCCATCCTCCCCAGTTCCTTTCCCTTTGGTAACTATTAGTCCATTCTTGGGTTCTGTGAGTCTGCTGCTGTTTTGTTCTTTCCTTTGTTCTTACACTCCACAGATGAGTGAAATCATTTGATACTTGTCTTTCTCTGCCTGGCTTATTTCACTGAGCATAACACCCTCTAACTCCATCCATGTTGTTGCAAATGGTAGGATTTGTTTTCTTCTTATGGCTGAATAATATTCAATTGTGTATATGTACCACATCTTCTTTATCCATTCATCTACTGATGGACACTTAGGTTGCTTTCCATATATGGATATATTTTATTTATCCATTCTTCAGTTGATGGACATTTGGGTTTTCACTTTTTTATATCATGAATAATGCTGCTATAACCATTTGTGTACGTGTTTTGTATGGATGTATATTTTAAATTTTCTCAGGTGATTACAGCTACCCTAAAATCCATCTGTGGTGGACTTCAACTCCACAGTATTTAGGACTCCTGCACTTTGATTTTCTTCCATGTGCTAATTATGGCTTGGGAAACAACATCCCCCTTTGGAGGCCCTGTCATTTAGGGGGAGAATTCCCTGAACTAGAGACATATGGACTCTAGAATTAGCCACAGGTGACTATTAATATTTAAAATAATTTTAAAAAATTTAGTTCCTCTACCACATTTCAAGTGTTCAATAGCCAAATGTGGCTTGTGGCTACTGTATTGGGAAGGATTGCTCTAAAATAATGTTGCTACTAATGTGCTATGTAACCTTGAGGCCATCACTTCCCATCTGTGCATTAGGTTTCTCATCTGTAAATGAAGGTGGTGGACATCAAAAGCCCTATCCTCCTCTGGCAGTATAAGTGGTTTGTGATTCAGTCTTTCGGGAGAAGATGCCTCCCCTGACCTCCTCCTCCAGCGCTTCTCCCTCCTTACCTTGGCTAGGGCAGGTGTACCTAGAGGGAATATTAGGCTGCTAATTGGTCGAATTATGTTGCTCCACTCTCTGCTCCCTTGGTGAAAGAGAAAATGACTTGCGGTTATACTTACATCTGAGTACCTCACATTTTGTGCAGTGCTTTATGGGTCATAACTCACATTATTTCACATTATTTTTTAATTTTAAAGAACCAAAGAATCTCGAAGTTGGAAGGGCCTTAAATGTCATCTCAAGTTCAGTGAACATGAATTACATGAAATGCTTATAAAATGGAAATTCCAAGGACCCCACTCCCTGGAGAATGATCTAGTAGGGGTCAGCTTTTCCCTGGCTCAAACTGCACAATCCTATGCTGCAGCTGTGTGGTGCAGAACCTTGGAATTTGCATTATGAACACTGTCTGACACACTTTGAGACAGACTGGTCTTCTGGGTCCCAACCATGTTGTGGAGTCTGCTCTTTGGCATCCCTGCAAATCCCAGATTCTACAAGATACCTCTGCAGTTAGGGAGCTCCTGAAGGAGAAGCTGCCATCCTTGGACAACTCTGATAATTAGAAAGGCTTTCCTTATATTTAACTCTCCCAGTTGACCTGGCCTTCCATTTACAGTTACGTGACCCTCGTCTGCTTCTCTTCCATAATCACTCTTCAGGTTAATTCATTCAGCAAATATGTTTTGAGCAACTACTAATTATAATATTCTCTGCAAGGTACTGGGATTCAGCAGTGAACAAGACCAACTTGGTCTCTGTCTTCAGGAATATTACTATAGTAGGGAGACAGACAACTGGCAAAAAATAAATAAATAATAAAAGAGTATAGCTTGCAAAAAATGTTAAGAAAAATATGAAGAGTGTTTTGTTGAATGTCGGAAAGGCTGGTGCTACTTAGGGCAACCAGCGAAAGCCTCACCAGAGAAGTGACATTTAAATGGAGATCTGAAGCATGAGATAAATGCAAACCATTTGAAGAGTTGGGGAAAGACAGTAAAAGAACATGCATGTTCTATAAGAAGGCTAATATATGAGTTGGAAAAGATATAAGGCATAGAAGAAGTTTGTATTTTCTTCTACATGCAACAGAAGCCACTAAAGGAGGCAGGGAGTAATGTAGTTTGGTTTATGTTTTTAATAGATCATTCTGGATGATGTAGCATTAGAAGGGGGCAAGAGTGAGAGAGCAGTTTAAGGCCATTGTGGTCATCCAGGAGAGAGATGAAGGTGGCTTAGATTAGGTGGGGGCAACGGAGATACAGATATTTGGGACTTGGCATCATGTCTTTCAGTATCTTTTCTTCTCCAGGCTAAACAGTTCTGTCCAGTGTTCCTCTCATAACAGGTTTGACTCCTTTTCTCATCTGGGTGTTTCTATGGAAGACCTAACATACCAGATTAGATCCTGCCCTCTGGTGCTTCTGTGAAGAACCCAGTTTTCTCTACCTATTTTTCCTCAGCTCTTTCCTCCTATCCTGTGCCTTACTTTTCTGTTAGTCTAGGCAACTAAAATCTCCAATCCAATGACTGTCTCTCTTATATAAAGAGAAGAGTCCAAGTATTCCCTGTTGTTAATCAATTATCAGTTTTTCAGTGATTTGACCATGAACCTTAAGTAGTTATTGTGACAGCTGTTCTTGGAGGAGACAGGAAAAAGACATTATTCCTGCCCTCCAAGAGCCCAGTGTAAATGGAAAAGATAAGGCCCCAGTAAATGAAATACAAGGTAGAGCCAACAAATCACAAGGGAAGTGAATTGAAAGGCCTTAGGAGGAAGAGAGAACTTTCAGCTTTGGAATAGGTGGAAAAAGAGAAACTAAGGAAGACTTCATGGAAGATGTTAATTTGGAACAGTTGCGGCTAGGTTGGGGTGGGGACAAAGAGTGCTCTTCTGTAGGAATGGTCCTGGATGACTTCGCTGAGAAGCTGACATTTCACCAATAACTCAAAGTAGGGAATAAGCCCTGTGGCTCACTGGGTGGGAAGAATACTCCAAATAGAGGGCAAAAGTTCTGAGGTTGAGTGTGCTCGGTTTTTTGCCAAACCGGAAGGAGGCCATGTGGCTGGAGCAGAGTGAGGGAAAGGAAGACAGAATGGGAGTATATGAGGACAGATAGGTAATGAGGGACTAGATCATTAAGGAACTAGTAGGCCATTGTGAGGACTTACACTTTTACCTAAAATGATACGAGAAAATGCCTGAGTATTTTGAGGAGAGGAATGATATGATCTCACTTATGTAATGGTGATTTTGGACTAGGATGGTAGAAGTATATGTGAAGAGAAATAATCTAATCCTAATGTTTTGAATCAGTAGTGGATTACAGTAAATTTGGAGAGTGTAAGGGTAAGGTAATTGGAGAAGTTTCCCTGGAGGAAGATGAGAAGACTGTATACCTTGGGTTGTCCCATACCATATGGCCTCCAGGTAAGAGGGAAGTTGGTTAGTCTACAGCAAGGGTTTCCAATTAGTAGCCCACCGGCTAAATTTCTCATTAATAATTTTGTTTGACAACAGTGTTTAAAATTTCTAAATTTTCATCATCAACACTTAAAATTTCAGAACTAGATTCTAGGCCTCTCTTAAAAAACTAAAAATAATTAATAATAGTGAGCCTTTATTCCCAGAGGACAAAAGTTGACAAGAGGTAAGTTTAAGTACTAGATGCTTTCTTTTGCCAGAGCTTGTATCCTCCAGTTTTCCAGTTCCTACCTCTCCCTATTTTACTCTCAAAACTGAAACTAAATGTCATTGCACATATACTGCTATTTTCTTATTCACTTAAGAAGAAAGTGAACTATTTCTTGTCTCTATCAAAGTTTTTCTCTGAGATGGTCCAGTACACTCATTTACATTATTTATCTGGACCCTGTCAATTTTTGAGTTCACAACTCTCATTGTAGAGAAAAGAGGCCTGAGCACTGATCCCTTGTCCCCTGGTCTGCCATAACCTGCTGTGTAACCTCAAGCACAGCAGTGGCCTCTTTGCATCTCTTTGGATTTAGGATACTAAATTGGATGGTCTTTAAAAAATTCTAACATCCTAAAGGGCTTGGGATCTTGCAGTAGGCTACTACTCTGTTCCCTCCCTTCTTCTAACCAGCCAGGTGCCCCAGCCTCATGTGTATATCAGAGAAAGAAGACACTGGAAGGAGTAAGGTGCCTATATCAATAATGTATAATTTGAGCCCTGAGCCAGAGAGAGCAACAACATAACACTGTGTGTATGTGTGTGTGTATGTGTGTGTGTAACTGGAAGTGGGCTTAAGTAAGCTGTTCTTGTATAGGTTTGTGCTCATTTATTTCTGTGGACCTTCTATGTACCAGACTCTATTTTAGGTGCTAGGGATGTAGCAATGAACAAGACAAACAAGATCTCTGTTATCATGGAGATTATATTCCAGTGATAGATACAGATAATATACAATTAAATAAAATATGTGGTATAATTTCAAATAATGGAAGGTTCCATGGAGAAAACAAAACAATAATTTGATAGAGACTTTCTGGAGGGGCAAGCTGTGCACATAGGTGGCTACATAAATATGGTGTTTGTACTTGTAGAAGGGTCCATGTTTGAGACTTGGGTCCATATATTTATGCTTATTTGTGCCTGTTGTGCAAATGGCCTACAATATGTTATATATTAGTATATGTGGTTTTATGCATATGGAGTGCACACAGGTGAACTAGTATGGGGTATGCATGAGGTGACGTGTGCATGGGTGTATGTTATACATGAGTATTTAGCCATAACTGGAGATGTTCTAAAGCTCCTGTGGTACTTGTTAGTGGGCCAGTTAAGGAAATGGCTTTTTTCTTCTGGCATTCAGGGCCATTTGCCAGCTTCTTCTCTCCCTGTTCCTTTCCACTTTAGAGAGCTCTCTGTGCTTGGCTCCTCTCAGCCCTAGGAGGGCTAAGCCAAGGAAAGGATAGTAAATGACTCATCAAGCCAGGTGCTGGAAAGACGCTGAAAATCTGTGTAACCTCCCAAGACCTGGCATCCCTGCTAGTCCCTGTCCTTCATGCTATGAGGAGAGAGTTCTGACTTGAAGTCAGAAGACCTGAAGATCTATTCTTGGCTCTGCCACTTATTATTGTGTGACCTTGCCAAGCTACTGTATCTCTCTGGGTTTCAGGTGCCTCCTTCATAAGTGGTCTGGGTAGTAAGGAAAGAGGGAGAGCACAATGTCCTGTAGTATTTAGAGAGGGCTAAGGTGCCTGAAGGAGGAGAGAAGGCATTCTGATCAGGGGAAATGGCATGATCAAAAATGTGGATGTGGGCCTTTATGTGTAAGGGAAGCTGGGAGGAAATCACTTAGAATAAAATTCAAACTTCTTATTGCCTACAAGGCCCTATGTGATCTGGCTACTGCCTCTCATTCTTTTCGTTTTTAATTTTTATTAAGGTATTATTGATATACACTCTTCTGAAGGTTTCACATGAAAAAACAATGTGGTTACTACATTTACCCTTATTATCAATTCCCCACCCATACCCCAATGCGGTCACTGTCCATCAGTGTAGTAAGATGACACAGATTCATTGTTTGCCTTCTCTGTGCTACACGGTTTTCCCAGTGACTAACCACACCATGTGTACTAAACATAATACCCCTCAATCCCCATCTCCCTCCCTCCCGACCCGCCCTCCCACAGCCCTCCCCTTTGGTAACCACAAGTCCCTTCTTGGAGTCTGTGAGTCTGCTGCTATTTTGTTCCTTCAGTTTTGCTTCGTTGTTATACTCCACAAATGAGGGAAATCATTTGGCACTTGTCTCTCCCCTCCTGGCTTATTTCACTGAGCATAATATCCCCCAGCTCCATGCATGTTGTTGCAAATGGTAGGATTTGTTTCTTTCTTATGGCTGAAAAGTATTCCATGTGTGTATGTACCACCTCTTCTTTATCCGTTCATCTACTGATGGACACTTAGGTTGCTTCCATATCTTGGCTATTGTAAATAGTGCTGCAATAAACATAAGGGTGCATATGTCTTTTTGAGTGTGAGAAGTTGTATTCTTTGGGTAAATTCCATGTGGTTTAAATTTGTATTTCCCTGATGATTAGTGATGTAGAGCATCATTTCATGTGTCTGTTGGCCATCTGAATTTCTTCTTTGGAAAACTGTCTCTTCATATCCTCTGCCCATTTTTTAATCGGGTTATTTGCTTTTTGGGTGTAGAGGCATGTAAGTTCTTTATATATTTTGGATGTTAACCCATTGTCGGATATGTCATTTACAAATATATTCTCCCATACTGTAGGATGCCTTTTTGTTCTGTTGATGGTGTCCTTTGCTATACAGAAACTTTTTAGTTTGATGTAGTCCCATGAGTTCATTTTTGCTTTTGTTTCCCTTGCTTGAGGAGATGCGTTCAGGAAGAAGTCGCTCATGCTTATATTCAGGAGATTTTTGCCTATGTTGTCTTCTAAGAGTTTTATGGTTTCATGACTTACATTCAGGTCCTTGATCCATTTTGAGTTTACTTTTGTGTATGGCATTAAACAATAATCCAGTTTCATTCTCTTGCATGTAACTGTCCAATTTTGCCAACACCAGCTGTTGAAGAGTCTGTCATTTCCCCATTGTATGTCCATGGCTCCCTTGTCATATATTAATTGACCATATATGGTTGGGTTTATATCAGGGCTCTCTAGTCTGTTCCATTGGTCTATGGGTCTTTTCTTGTGCCAGTACCAAATTGTCTTGAGTACTGTGGCTTTGTAGTAAAGTTTGAAGTTGGGGAGCATAATGCCCCCAGCTTTATTCTTCCTTCTCAGGATTGCTTTGGCTATTCGGGGTCTTTTGTTGTTCCATATGAATTTTAGAATGATTTTCTCCAGTTCATTGAAAAATGCTGTTGGCATTTTGATAGGAATTGTATTGAATCTGTAGATTGCTTTTGGCAGGATGGCCATTTTGACAATATTAATTCTTCCTATCCTTGAGCATGGGATGTGTTTCTATTTATTGGTATCTTCTTTAATTTCTCTCATGAGTGTCTTGTAGTTTTCAGAGTATAGGTCTTTCACTTCCTTGGTTAGGTTTACTCCTAATTATTTTATTCTTTTTGATGTAACTTTGAATGGTATTGTTTTCCTGATTTCTCTCTCTGCTAGGTTATTGTTAGTGTATAGGAATGCCACAGATTTCTGCTCATTAATTTTGTATCCCGCAACTTTGCTGAATTCAGATATTAGATCTAGTAGTTTTGGAGTAAATTCTTTAGGGTTTTTTAGGTATAATATCATGTCATCTGCAAACAGGGACAGTTTAACTTCTTCCCTGCCAATCATGATGCCTTTTATTTCTTTGTGTTGTCTGATTGCTGTGGCTAGGACCTCCAGTACTAGGTTGAATAGAAGTGGGGAGAGTGGGCACCCTTGTCTTGTTCCCGATCTTAAAGGAAAAGCTTTCAGCTTCTTGCTGTTAAGTATAATGTTGGCTGTTGGTTTCTCATATATAGCCTTTATTATGTGGAGGTACTTGCCCTCTATACACATTTTGTTGAGAGTTTTTATCATGAATGGATGTTGAATTTTGTCAAATGCTTTTTCAGCATCTATGGAGCTGATCATGTGGTTTTTGTCCTTCTTTTTGCTGATGTGGTGGATGATGTTGATGGATTTTCGAATGTTGAACCATCCTTGCATCCCTGGAATAAATCCTACTTGATCATGATGGATGGTCCTTTTGATGTATTTTTGAATTTGGTTTGCTAATATTTTGTTGAGTATTTTTGCGTCTATGTTCATCAGGGATATTGGTCTGTAGTTTTCTTTTTTTGTGGTGTCTTTGCCCGGTTTTGGTATTAGAGTGATGCAGGCCTCATAGAATGAGTTTGGAAGTATTCCCTCTTCTTCTACTCCTTGGAAAACTTTAAGGAGGATGGGTATTATGTCTTCACTAAATGTTTGATAAAATTCAGTGGTGAAGCCATCTGGTCTAGGGATTTTGTTCTTAGGTAGGTTTTTGAATACCAGTTCAATTTAGTTGCTGGTAATTGGTCTGTTGAGATTTTCTGTTTCTTTCTGGGTCAGCCTTGGAAGGTTGTATTTTTCTAGAAAGTTGTCCATTTCTTCTAGGTTATCCAGTTTGTTAGCATATAATTTTTCATAGTATTCTCTAATAGTTCTTTGTATTTCTGTGCTGTCCATAGTGATTTTTCCTTTCTCATTTCTGATTCTGTTTATGTGAGTAGACTCTCTTTTTTTCTGGATAAGTCTGGCTAGGGGTTTATCTGTTTTGTATATTTTCTTGAAGAACCAGCTCTTGCTTTCGTTGATCCTTTCTATTGTTTTTTTCTTCTCAATTTTATTTATTTCTGCTCTAATCTTTATTATGTCCCTCCTTCTACTGACTTTGGGTCTCATTTGTTCTTCTTTTTCTAGTTTCGTTAATTGTGCATTTAGACTGCTCATATGGGAATGTTCTTCTTTCCTGAGGTAGGCCTATATTGCAATATACGTCCTCTTAGCACGGCCTTCTGTGCGTCCCACAGATTTTGCGGTGTTGAATTATTGTTGTCATTTGTCTCCATATATCGCTTCATCTGTGTTTTTATTTGGTTATTGATCCATTGATTGTTTAGGGGCATGTTATTAAGCCTCCCTGTGTTTGTGGGATTTTTCATTTTCTTTGTGTAATTCATTTCTAGTTTCATTCCTTTCTGGTCTGAGAAGCTGGTTGGTACAATTTCAATCTTTTTGAATTTACTGAGGCTCTTTTTGTGGCCGAGTATATGATCTATTCTTGAAAATGTTCCATGTGCATTTGAGAAGAATGTGTGTTCTGCTGCTTTTGGGTGTAGAGTTCTGTAGATGTCTGTTAGGTCCATCAGTTATAATATGTTGTTCAGTGCCTCTGTCTCCTTACTTATTTTCTGTCCGGTTGATCTGTCCTTCAGAGTGAGTGGTGTGTTGAAGTCTCCTAGAATGAATGCATTGCATTCTATTTCCCCCTTTAATTCTGTTAGTATTTGTTTCACATATGTAGGAGTTCCTGTGTTGGGTTCATAGATATTTAGAATGGTTATATCTTCTTGCTGGATTGACCCTTTTATCATTATGCAACGTTCTTCTTTGTCTCTTGTGACTTTCTTTGTTTTGCAGTCCATTTTGTCTAAGTACGCCAAAGCCTGCTTTTTTCTCCCTATTAGTTGCATGAAATGTCTTTCTCCATCCCTTCACTTTTAGGCTGTGAATGTCTTTGGGTTTAAAGTGAGTCTCTTGAAGGCAGCATATCGATGGGTCTTGATTTTTTATCCATTCAGTGACTCTATGTCTTTTGACTGGTGCATTCAGTCCATTTACATATAGGGTGATTATGGATAGGTATGTACTTATTGGCATTGTAGGCTTCAGATTCATGGTTACCAAAGATTCAAGATTAACTTCCTTACTATCTAAGAGTCTAACAACTCACTTAATATGCTATTACACACACAACCTAAAGGTTCTTTTTTTGTTTTGTTTTTTTTCCTCCTCTTTTTTCTTCCTCCTCCATTCTTTATATATTAGTTATCATATTCTGTACTCTTTTTCTATCCCTTGATGGACTTTGGGGATAGGTAATTTAATTTTGCCGTTTCTTAGTAATTAGCTGTTCTACTTTCTTTACTGTGGTTTTATTACCTCTGGTGACAGCTATTAAACCATAGGAGCACTTCTATATATAGAAGTCCCTCCAAAATACACTGTAGAGATGGTTTGTGGGAGGTAAATTCTCTCAGCTTTTGCTTATCTGAAAATTATTTAATCCCTCCTTCAAATTTAAATGATAATCTTGCAGGCTAAAGTAATCTAGGTTCAAGGCCCTTCTGCTTCATTGCATTAAATACATCATGCCACTCCCTTCTGGCCTGTAAGGTTTCTGCTGAGAAGTCTGATGATAGCCTAATGGGCTTTCCTTTGTATCTGATCTTATTTCTCTCTCTGGCTGCTTTTAATAGTCTGTCCTCATCCTTGATCTTTCCCATTTTAATTACTATATGTCTTGTTGTTGTCTTCCTTGGGTCCCTTGTGTTGGGAGATCTGCATCTCCATGGCCTGAGAGACTATCTCCTCCCCCAGATTGGGGAAGTTTTCAGCAATTACCTCCTCAATGACACTTTCTATCCCCTTTTCTCTCTCTTCTTCTTCTGGTACCTCTATAATGCGAATATTGTTCCGTTTGGATTGGTCACACATTTCTCTCAATATTCTTTCAGTCTTTGAGATCCTTTTTTCTCTCAGTTCCTCAGCTTCTTTGTATTCCTCTTCTGTAGTTTCTATTTCATTTATCGTCTCCTCCACTGTATCTGCTTTTAATACCCTCCATTGTGCTCTTCAGTCATTGGATGTCCGACCATAATTCATTCCTGAGTTCTTGAATATCTTTCCGTACGTCCATGAGCATGTTAATGATTTTTATTTTGAACTCCCTTTCAGGGAGAGTCATGAGGTCAGTATCATTTAAATCTTTCTTAGGAGTTGTATTCATAATTTTACTCTGGACCAGGTTCCTTTGGTGTTTCATATTTGTGTATGGCGCCCTCTCGTGCCCAGAAGCTCTACTCTCTGGAGTTGCTCGCCCCTGAAGCAATGTTGGGGATTGTAGGGGAGTGGTATTGGTGCCTCGGGTGAGGAAAGAGCTGTTTCCTGGTTCCTGGCTGCTATGCCTGTCTCCACTGCCTGAACCAGTGGGCTGAGCACACAGGTATAAGTCTCTGTGCTTTGCGTTTTTAGTTGCTGTATACAGATCTTCCCTCTGGCTGGCCTATTGCCAGGGTAGGGTTTGCCGGTTTGCAAGTCCGGTGGGGCTGGCCAGGAGAAAGGCGCACTAGTCTACCTGTCACAGAAGGGGTTCTTGGAGCTATGTAGGCAACCAGGGAGCTGGAGCACCTGAAGATCGTGAAAGCTCCCAATCTGGTGGGCAGAATGCACCCAGACAATTTTGTCCACCTGTCCTTTCTCCTGAGCAGTAAGGTCTGTGCAATCCTTGCCCCTTTAGCAGCCCTCTTGCTAAGGGCTTCTTTGTTAGGAAGTCTCTCAGACTGCCTGCCTTTCTTTTGTCCCAGAGCAGCTGGATATGGATCCCTGCTTTCCACAAGCAGCTGGACTCTTAGTCTCTCCAGGAATTGTGCCTGTCTTAGCTTTCCAACCCCCTAATTACTAGAGTATCATGCAAGCACCATGAAATGTAGGTTTGTGCTCCCAGAGCAGATCTCCAGAGTTAGGTATTCCTCTCTTCTTCTTTTAATACCCTCCATTGTGCTCTTCAACGATTGGATCTCCAACCGGAATTCATTCCTGGGTTCTTGAATATTTTTCTGTGCCTTCATGAGCATGTTAATGATTTTTATTTTGAAATCCCTTTCGGTAAGATTCATGAGGTCAGTTTCATTTGAATCTTTCTCAGGGGTTGTATTAATAATTTTACTTTGAACCAAGTTTCTTTGGCATTTCACGTTTGTATATGGCGCCCTCTAGTGTCCAGAAGCTCTACTCTCTGGAGCTGCTCAGTCCCTGAAGCAATGTTGGGATCGCAGGGGAGTGGTATTGTTGCCTGGGGGGAGAAAAGAGCTGTTTCCTGCTTCCCGGCTGCTATGCCTGCCTCCACTGCCAGAACCAGTGGGCGGAGCACACCGGTATAAGCCTCTATGCTTTGTGCTGGTGGTTGTTGTAGATGGGGCTTCCCTCTGGCTGCCCTAATGCCAGTGTAGAGTTTGCCGTTTTGTGAGCCAGGTGGGGCTGGCTGGGAGAAAGGCTCAGTAGGCTGCATATCATGGACGGGGTCGTTTGAGCTGTGTAGCCAGCCAGGGAGCTGGAGTGCCTGAAGATCAAGAAAGTTCCCAAGCTGCTGGGCAGAGGGTACCTGGACAATTTTGTCTATCTTTCCTTTCTCCTGAGCAGTAAGCTCTGTGCAATCCTTGCCCCTTTAGCAGCCCTCTTGCTGTTAGGAAGTCTCTCAGACTGTCCGCCTTTCTTTTGTCCCAGAGCAGCCAGATATGAATCCCTGCTTTCCACAAGTAACTGGAGTGTTAGTCTCTCCAGGTATTCTGCCTGTCTTAGCTTTCCAACCCCCTCATCACGAAAGGACCATGAAAGGACCATGAAATGTAGGTTTGTGCTCCCAGAGCAGATCTCTGGAGTTAGGTATTCAGCAGTCCTGGGCCTCCACTCCCTCCCCGCTCTGTTTCTCTTCCTCCCCCTGGTGAGCTGGGGTGGGTGAAAGGCTTGGGTCCAGCCAGGCCACAGCTTTGGTATGTTACCCTGTTCCATGAGGTTTATTCTTTTCTCCAGGTGTATGCAGTTTGGCGTAGCCCTCTTTCCTGTTGCTCTTTCAGGATTAGTTGTATTAATTATATTTTCATATTATATGCGGTTTTAGGAGGAAGCCTCTGTCTCACCTCTCACACGGCCATCTTTAATCTTCTGCCTCTTATTCTTATCCTCCTTCTTTTTCACTATATTCCAGCCATATTGGCTTCTTTTCTATTTTTTGAATAGGCCAAAATCTTTACTGCCTCAGTGCCTTTCCAAGTTTTAATATCCTCTGCCCACGATATTCTTCTTAAGAATTCATATTGTTGCCTATTTCTCATTACTCAGGTCTTGGCCCAAGTACCACCTTCCCTGGAGAGGCTTTCCCTGACCATCTTATTTAGTTTTCCTCTAATGTTCATCACTATTTAAAATGCAGAAACCCTTTGTCCCAACAATTTCTCTTCTAGTATTTATCTGACAGATATATTTTCAAGTGAGTAAAATGATGTATGAATAAAAGTAATCACTGAAGCATTTATTTGTTAAACTATGGTGCATACACACAGTGGAACATTATGTAGATGACAAAGAAAATGAAAAAGCACTGTAAGTTTTGATGGAGAATGATATCAAGGTATATTGTTAAATTTAAAAAAACAAGATGATCAAGCTCTACACTTATACAGAATAGTATATATTGTATGCCATCATTTTTTGTAAAAAAATGAGCATAAAAACATAAATGTATATATATATGCTTGTCTAATAAACCTGTCCCATGGTTAAATCAGTTCTCTCCCACCTCTTCCCACCCCATGCTTGGTTGGGGACAGTGAGATGCTTACTTATCTTTTTTTTTTTTCTTTTCCCTTGATGCTGGAGCAAAGACCTATTGGCAGCACACTTATCTCTGGGAGTTAGAGTGCATACAGAAAGGACAGCTTTGTACTGCAATGTTTACTATGTTTTCCAGACCACATTTTAGGTGGTTGCATGATCCCTTGAATGGGGCATGTGGGAAGGCCTTATATCACTGAAACTAAACGAAATCCAAATGTAGTTTGCTTACAATGCTCAGATGAGACAGGTTATGCTCCTGCAGTTTCCCCTAATGCTGGAGCAAAGACCTATTATAGACAGCACACTTATCTCTGGGAGTTAGAGTGCATAGAGAAAGGACAGCTTTTTTTTCATATAATTTATTTTATTATCATTAATCTACAATTACATGTGCAATATTACGGTTATTAAACTACCCCTTCATCAGGTCCCCCCCACGAACCCCATTACAGTCACTGTCCATCAGCGTAGTGAGATGCTATAGAATCACTACTTGTCTTCTCTGAGTTGTACTGCCCTCCCCGTGCCCCCCCAACATTACATCTGCTAATCGTAATGCCCCTTTTTCCCTCTTATCCCTCCCTTCCCGCCCATTTTCCCCAGTCCCTTTCCCTTTGGTAACTATTAGTCCGTTCTTGGGTTCTGTGAGTCTGCTGCTGTTTTGTTCCTTCAGTTTTTTTCTTTGTTCTTATACTCCACATATGAGTGAAATCATTTGATACTTGTCTTTTTCGGCTTGGCTTATTTCACTGAGCATAATACCCTCTAGCTCCATCCATGTTGTTGCAAATGGTAGGATTTGTTTTCTTCTTATGGCTGAATAATATTCCATTGTGTATATGTACCACATCTTCTTTATCCATTCATCTACTGATGGACACTTAGGTTGCTTCCATTTCTTGGCTATTGTAAATAGTGCTGCAATAAACATAGGGGTGCATCTGTCCTTTTCAAATTGGGCTGCTGCATTCGTAGGGTAAATTCCTAGGAGTGGAATTCCTGGGTCAAATGGTATTTCTATTTTGAGTTTTTTGAGGAACCTCCATACTGCTTTCCACAATGGTTGAACTAATTTGCAGTCCCACCAGCAGTGTAGGAGGGTTCCCTTTTCTCCACATCCTCGCCAACATTTGTTGTTGTTTGTGTTTTGGATGTTGGCCATCCTCACTGATGTGAGGTGATATCTCATTGTGGTTTTAATCTGCATTTCTCTGATGATTAGCGATGTGGAGCATCTTTTCATGTGCCTGTTGGCCATCTGAATTTCTTCTTTGGAGAAGTGTCAATTCATGTCCTCTGCCCATTTCTTAATTGGATTATTTGCTTTCTGTTTGTTAAGGTGAATGAGTTCTTTATATATTTTGGATATTAACCCTTTATCAGGTATGTTTTTTATGAATATATTCTCCCATACTGTAGGATCTTTTTGTTCTACTGATGGTGTCCTTTGCTGTACAGAAGCTTTTAAGCTTGATATACTCCCACTTGTTCATTTTTGCTTTTTTTTCCCTTGCCCGGGGAGATATGTTCATGAAGAAGTTGCTCATGTTTATGTCCAAGAGATTTTTGCCTATGTTTTTTTCTAAGAGTTTTATGGTTTCATGACTTACATTCAAGTCTTTGATCCACCTTGAGTTTACCTTTGTGTATGGGGCTAGACAGTAGTCCAGTTTCATTCTCTTACATGTAGCTGTCCAGTTTTTCCAACACCAGCTGCTGAAGAGGCTGTCATCTCCCCATTGTATATCCAAGGCACTTTTATCAAATATTAATTGACTGTATATGTTTGGGTTAATGTTTGGATTTTCTATTCTGTTCCACTGGTCTGTGGGTCTGTTTTTGTGCCAATACCAAATTGTCTTGATTACTGTGGCTTTGTAGTAGAGCTTGAAGTCAGGGAGTGTAATTCCCCCTGTTTTATTCCTCCTTCTCAGGATTGCTTTGGCTATTCGGGGTCTTTTGTGGTTCCATATGAATTTTAGAATTATTTGTTCCAGTTCATTGAAGAAAGCTGTTGGTAGTTTGATAGGGATTGCATTGAATCTGTAGATTGCTTTAGGTAGTATAGCCATTTTGACAATATTTATTCTTCCTAGCCAAGAGCATGGGATGCATTTCCATTTGTTAGTGTCCTCTTTCATTTCTCTTAGGAGTGTCTTGTAGTTTTCAGAGTACAGGTCTTTCACTTCCTTCGTTAGGTTTATTCCTAGGTATTTTATTCTTTTTGATGCAATTGTGAATGGAATTGTTTTTCTGATTTCTCTTTCTGTTAGTTCATCATTAATGTATAGGAAAGCAACAGATTTCTGTGTGTTAATTTTGTATCCTGCAACTTTGCTGAATTCAGATATTAGTTCTAGTAGTTTTGGAATGGAATCTTTAGGGTTTTTTATGTACAGTATCATGTCATCTGCAAATAGTGACAATTTTTTTTTGAATTTTATTTTATTTTATTTTATTTTATTTTTGAAATATAATTTATTTTATTATCATTAATTTACAATTACATGTGCAATATTACGATTATTAAACTACCCCTTCATCAGGTCCCCCCCACCAACCCCATTACAGTCACTGTCCATCAGCGTAGTGAGATGCTATAGAATCACTACTTGTCTTCTCTGAGTTGTACTGCCCTCCCCGTGCCCCCCCAACATTACATTTGCTAATCGTAATGCCCCTTTTTCCCTCTTATCCCTCCCTTCCCGCCCATTTTCCCCAGTCCCTTTCCCTTTGGTAACTATTAGTCCGTTCTTGGGTTCTGTGAGTCTGCTGCTGTTTTGTTCCTTCAGTTTTTTTCTTTGTTCTTATACTCCACATATGAGTGAAATCATTTGATACTTGTCTTTTTCGGCTTGGCTTATTTCACTGAGCATAATACCCTCTAGCTCCATCCATGTTGTTGCAAATGGTAGGATTTGTTTTCTTCTTATGGCTGAATAATATTCCATTGTGTATATGTACCACATCTTCTTTATCCATTCATCTACTGATGGGCACTTAGGTTGCTTCCATTTCTTGGCTATTGTAAATAGTGCTGCGATAAACATAGGGGTGCATATGTCTTTTTGAACCTGGGCTCCTGCATTCTTTGGGTAAATCCTAGGAGTGGAATTCCCGGGTCAAATGGTATTTCTATTTTCAGTTTTTTGAGGAACCTCCATACTGCTTTCCACAATGGTTGAACTAATTTGCAGTCCCACCAGCAGTGTAGGAGGGTTCCCTTTTCTCCACATCCTCGCCAACATTTGTTGTTGTTTGTGTTTTGATGTTGGCCATCCTCACTGGTGTGAGGTGATATCTCATTGTGGTTTTAATCTGCATTTCTCTGATGATTAGCGATGTGGAGCATCTTTTCATGTGCCTGTTGGCCATCTGAATTTCTTCTTTGGAGAAGTGTCTATTCATGTCCTCTGCCCATTTCTTAATTGGATTATTTGCTTTCTGTTTGTTAAGGTGCATGAGTTCTTTATATATTTTGGATGTCAACCCTTTATCAGATACGTTTTTTATGAATATATTCTCCCATACTGTAGGATGTCTTTTTGTTCTACTGATGGTGTCCTTTGCTGTACAGAAGCTTTTCAGCTTGATATAGTCCCACTTGTTCATTTTTGCTTTTGTTTCCCTTGCCCGGGGAGATATGTTCATGAAGAAGTTGCTCATGTTTATGTCCAGGAGATTTTTGCCTATGTTTTTTTCTAAGAGTTTTATGGTTTCATGTCTTACATTCAAGTCTTTGATCCACCTTGAGTTTACCTTTGTGTATGGGGCTAGACAGTAGTCCAGTTTCATTCTCTTACATGTAGCTGTCCAGTTTTTCCAGCACCAGCTGCTGAACAGGCTGTCATCTCCCCATTGTATATCCAAGGCACTTTTATCAAATATTAATTGACTGTATATGTTTGGGTTAATGTTTGGATTTTCTATTCTGTTCCACTGGTCTGTGGGTCTGTTTTTGTGCCAATACCAAATTGTCTTGATTACTGTGGCTTTGTAGTAGAGCTTGAAGTCAGGGAGTGTAATTCCCCCTGTTTTATTCCTCCTTCTCAGGATTGCTTTGGCTATTCGGGGTCTTTTGTGGTTCCATATGAATTTTAGAATTATTTGTTCCAGTTCATTGAAGAAAGCTGTTGGTAGTTTGATAGGGATTGCATTGAATCTGTAGATTGCTTTAGGTAGTATAGCCATTTTGACAATATTGATTCTTCCTAGCCAAGAGCATGGGATGCTTTTCCATTTGTTAGTGTCCTCTTTCATTTCTCTTAGGAGTGTCTTGTAGTTTTCAGAGTACAGGTCTTTCACTTCCTTCGTTAGGTTTATTCCTAGGTATTTTATTCTTTTTGATGCAATTGTGAATGGAATTGTTTTTCTGATTTCTCTTTCTGTTAGTTCATCATTAGTGTATAGGAAAGCAACAGATTTCTGTGTTAATTTTGTATCCTGCAACTTTGCTGAATTCAGATATTAGTTCTAGTAGTTTTGGAATGGAATCTTTAGGGTTTTTTATTTACAGTATCATGTCATCTGCAAATAGTGACAATTTGACTTCTTCTTTACCAATCTGGATGCCTTGTATGTCTTTGTTTTGTCTGATTGCTGTGGCTAGGACCTCCAGTAGTATGTTGAATAACAGTGGAGAGAGTGGGCATCCCTGTCTTGTTCCCGATCTTAGATGAAAAGCTTTCAGCTTCTCGCTGTTAAGTATGATGTTAGCTGTGGGTTTGTCATATATGGCCTTTATGATGTTGATGTTGAGGTACTTGCCGTCTATACCCATTTTGTTGAGAGTTTTAATCAGGAATGGATGCTGAATTTTGTCAAATGCTTTTCAGCATCTATGGAGATGATCATGTGGTTTTTGTTCTTCTTTTTGTTGATGTGGTGGATGATGTTGATGGATTTTCGAATGTTGTACCATCCTTGCATCCCTGGGATGAATCCCACTTGCTCATGGTGTATGATCCTCTTGATGTATTTTTGAATTCGGTTTGCTAATATTTTGTTGAGTATTTTTGCATCTACGTTCATCAGGGATATTGGTCTGTAATTTTCTTTTTTGGTGAGGTCTTTGCCCGGTTTTGGTATTAGAGTGATGCTGGCTTCATAGAATGAGTTTGGAAGTATTCCCTCCTCTTCTATTTTTTGGAAAACTAAGGAGAATCGGTGTTATTTCTTCTCTATATGTCTGGTAGAATTCAGAGGTGAATCCATCAGGCCCGGGGGTTTTGTTCTTGGGTAGTTTTTTGATTACCAATTCGATTTCATTGCTGGTGATTGGTCTGTTTAGTTTTTCTGTTTCTTGCTTGGTCAGTCTTGGAAGGTTTAATTTTCCAAGAAGTTGTCCATTTCTTCTATGTTTTCCAGCTTGTTAGCATATAGATTCTCATAGTATTCTCTTATGATTCTTTGTATTTCTGTGGGGTCCATCGTGATTTTTCCTTTCTCATTTCTGATTGTGTTTATGTGTGTAGATTCTCTTTTTCTCTTAATGAGTCTGGCTAGGGGTTTATCTATTTTGTTTATTTTTCAAAGAACCAGCTCTTGGTTTTATTGATTTTTTCTATTGTTTTATTCTTCTCAATTTTATTTATTTCTTCTCTAATCTTTATTATGTCCCTCCTTCTGGTGACTTTGGGCCTCATTTGTTCTTCTTTTTCCAATTTCAGTAATTGTGTCTTTAGACTATTCATTTGGGAATGTTCTTCCTTCTTTAAATAGGCCTGGATTGCAATATACTTTCCTCTTAGAACTGCCTTTGCTGCATCCCACAGAAGTTGTGGCTTTGTGTTGTTGTTGTCATTAGTCTCCATATATTCTTTGATTTCTATTTTGATTTGGTCGTTAACCCATTGATTAATTAGGAGAGTGTTGTTAAGTCTCCATGTATTTGTGAGCCCTTTGATTTCTTTCTAAAATTTATTTCTAGTTTTATACCTTGGTGATCTGAGAAGTTGCTTGGTAGGATTTCAATATTTTTGAAATTACTGAGGTTCTTTTTGTGGCCTAGTATGTGGTCTATTCTGGAAAATGTTCCATGTGCACTTGAGAAGAATGTGTATCCTGTTGCTTTTGGGTGTAGAGTTCTGTAGATGTCTGTTAGGTCCATCTGTTCTAGTGTGTTGTTCAGTGCCTCTGTGTCTTTACTTATTTTCTGTCTGGTTGATCTGTCCTCTGGAGTGAGTGGTGTGTTGAAGTCTCCTAAGATGAATGCAATGCTGTCTATTTCCTCCTTTAATTCTGTTAGTATTTGTCTCACATATGCTGGCGCTCCTGTGTTGGGTGCATATATATTTATAATGGTTATATCTTCTTGTTGGACTGACCCCTTTATCATTATGTAATGTCCTTCTTTATCTTTTGCTACTTTCTTCGTTTTGAAGTCTATTTTGTCTGATACAAGTACTGCAACACCTGCTTTTTTCTCTTTGTTGTTTGCATGAAATATCTTTTTCCATCCCTTCACTTTTAGTCTGTGTATATCTTTGGATTTGAGGTGAGTTTCTTGTAGGCAGCATATAGATGGGTCTTGCTTTTTTATCCATTCTGTTACTCTGTGTCTTTTGATTGGTGCATTCAGTCCATTTACATTTAGGGTGATTATTGATAGATATGTACTTATTGCCATTGCTGGCTTTAGATTCGTGGTTACCAAGGGTTCAAGGGTTGCTTCTTTACTATCTAACAATCTAACTTAACTTTCTTGTTAAGTTATTGTAAACACAGTCTGATGTTTCTTTATTTCTCTCCCTTCTTATTCCTCCTCCTCCATTCTTTCTATAATAGGTGTTTTATTCTTTGCCTTTAGTTAGTATTTGGATGGTCTGCTTTCTTTGCTATGATTTTATTTTCTCTGGTGACATCTTTTTAGCCTTAGTTGTGCCTCCATGTAGAGCAGTCCATTTAAGGTATCCTGTAGTGGTGGTTTGTTTATGCGAGGCAAACTCTCTCAACTTTCGTTTGTCTGGAAATTGTTTAATCCCTCCATCATATTTAAATGATAATCGTGCTGGATACAATATTCTTGGTTCGGGGCCCTTCTGTTTCATAACGTTTAATATATCATGCCATTGTCTTCTGGCCTGTGAGGTTTCTGTTGAGAAGTCTGATGATAGTCTGATGGGTTTTCCTTTGTAGGTGATCTTTTTTCTCTCTCTAGCTGCCTTTAATACCCTGTCTTTATCTTTGATCTTTGCCATCTTAATTATCATGTGTCTTGGTGTTGTCTTCCTTGGGTCCCTTGTGTTGGGAGATCTATGAGCTTCGGTGGATTGCAAGACTACTTCCTTCCCCAGCGAGGGAAAGTTTTCAGCAATTATTTCTTCAAAGACACTTTCTATCCCTTTTTCTCTCTCTTCTTCCTCTGGTAGTCCTATAATGCGAATATTGTTCCGTTTGGATTGGTCACACAGTTCTCTTAATATTCTTTCATTCCTAGAAATCCTTTTATCTCTCTCTGCCTCAGCTGCTCTGTACTCCTGTTCTCTGTTTTCTATTCCATTAACAGTCTCTTGCATCTCATCCATTCTGCTGTTAAGCCCGTCGATCGCTTGTCTGATTTCTGCATTGTCTTTCCTCAGTTCCCTCACTTCGTCCCTCAGCTCTTGCACATTTCTCTGTAGGTCCATCAGCATGGTTATGACTTTTATTCTGAATTCTTTTTCAGGAAGACTGTGCATTTCCATCCCTTCAGACTCCCTCTCTGGGGTTGTCTGGTTGATTTTGGTCTGAACCATATTCCTCTGTCTTTTCATGGTTATAGAATTGGTCACTGGTAGTTGCCACATATGTCAGCTGGGCTCTTTAAGACTTTAAAAAGAGAAGAAAAAAAAAGAAAAAAAAGAAGAAAGAAAGAAAGAAAGAAAAAAAGAAAGAAAAGAAAAAACAAAAACAAAAACAAAAAAAATGCCCACCGGATGTAGATTCTGTGGGAATGCTGTAGGTGTCGCTATTGACCCACTATTCCACAGCTGTGACTGCGCCACTCCGCAGGGCCCTTTATCGCTCTGGCAGGGGTGGGAACGAATAGGAGGCTGTTGATCTCAATGAGAAGTGTAAGTATGGGTACGCTCCCTCAGTCGCCAGCTAAGGCATCTGAAACTCCCTAGGACTCCCAGCCTGCTGGGCTGAGTGTGCTGGGGCGATCTGGCCCCTCCACTGGGCTTCTGTCTCTCCAAGACTGCCGAAGAAAGCGCGTGCCTTTTTTTTTTCCTTCCCGGGAGCCGGCTGCAAGCACCCTGGCGCGTTCCCCGCTCAGATCCTGCCCCTCTGTCTCTCCAATCTCCGCTGCACTGTGCGATGTGGGTCAGCGCTCCCCGCGCAGATCACCGGGGCTGGCTACTTCGCGGGGTGCACTTCCACTCCCTCCCGGCTCTGAATCCTCTCCTCCCGCCGGTGCGCTGGTGTGGGGGAGGGCTCGGGTCCGCCGGGTCGCGGCTCCGTATCTTACCCGCCTCTTGGCGTGCCGAGTCCTCTCGGGTGTAGCTGCATGCTGTGCGCTGTCCTCTGTATTCTTGTCTCTCTTTTAGGAATAGATGTATTTGCTGTGTTTTCGTAGATAAATATAGTGTTGGGAGGATATTTCTGCCGCCCTGCTCCCGCTGCCATCTTCCCGGAAGTCTCTTACTTATCTCTTGAACAGATTAAAATTCAATTTTCTAAATCTAATTTTTAAATTTCCATCTTCAGTGACATCCCAACGACCTTATGAAAGATGCTAACAGTGTAGGCTTCTTCCAAAATGGTTATCTTGATCACGCAACACTAGTTCAGTTACCTATACCCTCCATTCTACAAGGAGTGGCCCTATCTGCATATTGAGAATTTCTGGGAAGTTACACAAAATAGTAGTAAAAATGGTTGCCCACAAGCAGGGTGATTGCGGCATAGGGTTGGGAGGGACACATCTCATTACATACCTTTTAATGTAGTACCCTTTGTATGTATTACTTACTCAAAAAAATCATAAAATTGAAAAAAAATGGGAATATTCTTACAGTTAAATCTTTGCACAGTTATGAAATTCCTCAAAATGTCTTTTTAAAAAGTATTTCTCCTCAGTCACTCATTATCATACCATTCTTTATATCCTTCATAATGCTTATCATAATCTGAAGTTATCTTGGTTGTATTTGTTAGTTGTGTGTGTTTCCTGCACTGTCATTGGAATATATGTTCCATGTTGTCAGGGATCTTGCTTATCTCATTCATCAGTGCTTTATTTCTATATCTGTATATAGCACATAGTAGTTATTGAATTAGTCAGTGAACAAATGAAGGAGTGACTGAAGGAAACCAGGCTGAAGACCAGGAGAACTAGTAGAACTTCTAGGGAGGAGTGTGAGGTAGGGCTGAGGAGGTAGACAGAAATGAGTTGACAGAGGTGGTGATCTTCAGACTTTAAATGTGCATCAGGATGTTACTTTATACCAGCTTGTAATAAAGAAGCAGTTTCTTGGACTATGTGATTCTTATTCAGTAGGTCTGAGCTAGGGCTCAGGAATCTATGTTTTAACAAATTCCCTAGGTAACTTGGGTGCAAATGATCTGGAGACCCCACTTTGAATAATGCCAATACAGTCTTGACACTGTGCTTAGGAAGAATCACATCTGTGATATCATTTCTCCTTAATATATCACTAGGGTGGAAGAGAAGGGACCATCATCCCATTTTATTACCCTAAATTGGGTTCAGAGATGGGCAATGCATTTTCCAATGACACACAGCTGTGTATAAAGTATACTTTGAAAGGCTAAAGTATCTCACCAGTCAGCTCAAGGTGCAGGACAGATGGCTCACTCTCATAGGGCATTCCCAGGCTTAGTGTTACTGAATGGATATTATGATGTTACTGTATTAGGGTAAGAGGTTATACTCCCTAATGACTGGTTCTTTCTGATGTATCTCAGGGAGGGCAATGAACCAGAGGAGACCACCCAGATCACATACCATGAGCTTCTGGTCCAAGTGTGTCAGTTCAGCAATGTTCTCCAAAAACAGGGTGAGTGTGGGGGTATGAGAAGGGGACTAGAGGGTATAGCCTTGGGGGTATCTGAGGACTTGGGGGAAGTAGACAGGAATGGAAAGAATCTCGTAATGGGAACAGAAAAGGTCAGCTGAGGGGGCTGTAGCTGGATGAGAGGGAGTGAACAGGAAGGGTCCATGGTCCATAGTCTGTGTCCTTCACCTGCAGGCATTCGGAAGGGTGACAGAGTGGCTATCTACATGCCCATGATACCGGAGCTCGTGGTGGCTATGCTGGCTTGTGCCCGCCTTGGGGCTCTGCACTCCATTGTGGTAGGAATTTGGGCTGGTAAAAGGAACCAGGGGTGGGAGGCAATGGGCTTCTAGAATTAGGTTGGGCCTGGATGATGGAAGATCTTAAGAATCAGACTAAGGAATTTAGAATGTTTGTGTCATAGGTTCCATATCAGTTATTCAGTTTCTTCTAGGACCCTGGCTTAGGGGCCATGAAGGTTTTATGAGTTTCTCCTTTCCTTGTTCACTCAGTTCCTAGTTGCTTCTCTCTCTTAGTCTTTCTTCCCTTCCCTAGTTTGCAGGCTTTTCTGCAGAGTCTCTGTGTGAGCGGATCCTGGATGCCAGTTGCAGCCTTCTCATTACTACAGGTGACTAATTCTCACTCCTTTTCCATAATCCCACACCCCATGTCTTGGTTTCCAGTCAGCTAGCTCGCATTTGGGACTGTTCACTGTAGAGGTAGGGACTGTCTTTATCTCCTGGTTCCACTTCAGCTGACCCTCCATCAGCTCAAATCACCTAAAAGAGCCAGAGTCAGAAGACCCAGGAAGGGCTCCATGAACATTGCTCATTAGGGATAAAGGACTAGGAGACTAGGAGTTTGATGCCTTCCTAAGATCTGGAATGTCTGTTGCTCCCCAAAGATGCCTTCTACAGGGGGGAAAAGCTTGTGAACCTGAAGGAGCTGGCTGACGAGGCCCTGGAGAAGTGTCGGGAGAAGTAAGTGTGTTTGCATGGTTGGCTTCTGCTCTGGGTTGACTGGCCTTTCCCCAGTGCCAGGTTCCCTTTGTCCTCCCTACCTAGATGGACATGGGTGGTCTTGCCAAATTTTATTTTGAGCCAACCAGACCACCACTCAGGCTTCTCTTTTCTCCAGGGGTTTCCAAGTGAGATGCTGCATTGTGGTCAAGCACCTGGGGCGGGCAGAGCTGGGCACAGGTGACTCTCCCAGCCAGTCCCCCCCAGTTAAGCGGCCATGCCCGGATGTGCAGGTGAGTTTGCTACTGTTATGCCCTCCTCTGGGCTTAGATTGGCTCTTTCATCCTGCCTAGGAAGTTCCTGATGTCCTTCTTTGCTTCCTCCTCATAATGCTGAGGATCTTGGAACAATCCTAGGAATGCCTCCTCTGGCAGGCTGGCTGGGAGCTGGGGGACTTTGACCTTGAATGTAGGTAGGGAGCCCCTTGTACCTTGGGAACTTAGCTTGAGAGATTGTGAGGGGGACTCCTGTGATGGTTGGGATATCCTAAGGGGCACAAAGGACTCCCAGAGTGTGGGCTTGGGTTAGTAATGGCCCAACTTGGGTGACTGTATGTAGCCATCTTAATTACTGGGCTGTGGCTTGTAGTGGGCTATCTGTGTGGTCTCACCATGGAAAGACCAGGATCTGGCCCTGAAGATATGGCCCTTGTTAGCTTTGGATTCAGTGCTTCTGGTGGAAATGGTGGAAAAGCCCAATGGTGGCCTCTAAGTCTAAGGAACATGAAGGATGAAAGTTCCAGGGTCTATAAAGACTGAGGGTTCCTGAGATTCTGTGACTTGAGGGGCTGTGAGTGGTCTTAGGGCTAGAGAGGCTGTAGTCTAGTCTAGGGATATTGTAGACCCCAGTCAGCATTAGGGGCTCTGAGTGTGTATGAACTGGGGACAGGATCAGGAGAATGGAGGCTGGGAGGACCAGTGAGAGGGGAGCCTGAGGGAAAGGACTCACACTGACCCTTCACTCCCTCTCCCCTATACTTGGACCCTGCTCACCACCCTTTCCATGGGCTCTTAACAGGGTAAGCCGAAAGAGAAACCCAAGCGCACCTGGCCCCAGGTATCCACCTCTGCATTGCCTTGGGCACTGCTTCCCTGCGTGCTTGTCTGTGTGCCCATCTGCTCTTTGCCTGTTTGCCCCATTAAGATGTCTGCCAGACCTAACTCCCTTCTTTGTGCCCCTGGGTCCTTTGCCATCTAAGTCACTGAAGTGTTGTGAAACTAAATGCTTATTGCTACCTCTCTGAACTGGGATAGGGCATGGCTCTCAGAGAGGTAGCAACAGATCCCATTTCATTCCTTTGGGACCTTTGTGGGAGAGAGGACCAAGTAACCTGTCGGAAAGTTTTTACTGTGCACTTAGCTGGGGCAGTGCCAGTTGAGACAGGAGGAGGAGCATTTAGAGGAAATACAGACCTTGACCTTGGGAATTCACCATCAAGTTGAGGAGTTAGATATGTATTACAAATGAAAACCTAACTTTCTGTAAGACAGCAGAGTAGAAGACCCCTAAATACAATTATATACTACTTTGGGGTTTACAAACTACATATCAATTCTGATATATAATTAAATGCTTAATTGAGCAGAATTTACATTATAGATGGTTCTAAGACAGGAGATCCTAAGTGGGACTCAAAGTAGATTAGTATAAAGGAGAGACTGGGCTTAGAGCCCAGAGACCAATTTTTAGCTGTATGACCTTGAATAAATCACCTCTCCTCTCTGGGTTTCAGTTCCATTATCAGTAATAGAGAGATGATAATATATGCTTAAAAGGAAACCACTTCCTTTACTAAAGCAAAACCCAAAACCCACTATTCTCTGAGTTTTACCATACTCATAGGGTGTCTTACTCTAAATCTGCTATGATTAACCTCTTAGGCTAAGTTAAATATAATCCTCTTTTCCTCTATTATTATTAGCATGGTGGAAACAGATCCGATTCCCAGGGGACACTACTTTTCCTTCTAAAACTCAGGCAGATACCTTAGAATTTGCTCTTGAAAGAGGTGACAGACTTAGTGGTTAGAGTATAAGCCAGACTACTTTGCTTCAAATCCTGGCTCTGTCACTTGCTACTATGGGACCTTGGGAAAGTTACTGAAGCTCTCGCTCCTCTTTTACAGTTTCCTTATCTGTAGAGTAAGGATAATAATTGTACCTACCTGATGGGGTTTTGTCAGTATGTGTAAGGTGTTTGGCACATAGTAACTACTCCCTAAATATTAGCTTTTATTGCTTTTAACATAGTAGCCTGGCATTTTTAAAAGGGAAACCAGAAAAGAATAAACTCTTGTAATTCTTAATATCAGAGACCCTCAGGGTATAGGCTCCTGGATTTTTGTTTCTTGGAGGTGAAAACAATTACCAAAAAAAAAAAGATCATAAAAATAGGCTTACAAAGTCCAGGTTTGTCTGATAATTGTAGTCAAAGCTGAAGAAATCTTGGCAGAGCTCCAAACCCCCTCATCCTTAAGCAATCTTCGAGGGAGGGCCTGGCACCATTTGTAGTTGACCTCCTCAACCATATCACCTATGAGCTTCTTTATGTTCCTCTGTCACACCTGGCAGCTGTCCTCCCTTAGGCTGTCCTGGTCCAAGGCAAAGGCCAACTCAATTCTTATTTCAGAAAATTCAAACCTTTTCCTGGTTCAAAGCTCTAGGCCCTCATAGGCACACATCTAATTCACAATTAATGTTTATTAATTGAGTTTACCCTGCTTCCTGGTGCTGCTTATCTGCTCCATACCTAGAGTACCCACTCACCTTCTTACACACCCACAGAAGAGAGTTTTACAAAATTACAAGAGTCTCCTAGTTGCCACAGTGTAACTGTGCCTTGCCCTTATTTGTACCTAAGTCCTTTCCTATGGCAGTTCACACCAGTACTTTAGACTATCACCATTTACCAAAAACAATATTGATACACTTCTGCTTATATACATTAATGTTCACATCTCAAGTAGATCATTTGGTGGGGAAAAAAGTATTCCTTGTGACAATATATGTGTAGACCCATATGGCTCTTCCATTAAAAAGAGGGTGTGTTTTTGTTTACTAGCTTGTGGGCAGCCTCTCTCTTCTTTCTTTCTCTTTTTACTTTTAATGGCACCTCACTTAGCCTGGGCTCATCATTCTTATGATGCTTACTTAATGTGACAGAAACTTCAAATTCTGTAGAGTAAGGGGCAGATAGTACAGAAAGAGGTGGATGCTTAGAGAGTCATTTTATAATTTATCAAAGCATATGTCTAACACTTTGGATTATTTTAACCACATATGCACACAATAAATTAGCATATAGCCATATAATGAGAGTATGGTGTTTCTCTTACACTATCATGTCTACCTGCTAGTCAGGGTGATTGAACATACAAGAAGCTAATGAATATGAAAGGGCTTTGTGACAGTTAAAGCAAACCCCAAACATTTCCCATCATCACATCTTTAGATTCATCTCCCAGAGAAGTTCTGTGGAACAGAACTAACTTCTGTCCTTCCTGACGTTCATCAGTTTGCCCCAACCCTAGAATAATTCAAGGCTTGATATTTCTAGGTAATACCTTTCTCTTTTGATATTCCTCAAATCCTGTGAGAACATTAGGGGCAAGAATGACTATCCTCATTTTCAAGAAGAGTAATTTGAGGTAAAATTGCTTCCCCAAGTTAATATATAGCTAGGAAGTGGCAGATCTGGGATTGAAAACCAGTGTAAATTTTGGACAAATTCAGGGAGTCCAACTTCATTCAGCAAAGAGTACTCAGAAAAATTTGTTGTTCAAAGAGGGAAAGTGTAACAATTTCAAGGAGAGTTTAGAAAAATTTCAGGATGACAGATCCAGAAGTATTTATCAAAGGCACATTTGTGTAGGGGGACATCCCTCTATTGGGAGAAGTCCACCTTGGTCCTTCTCCATCAACATGCTGCTGCTGAATGGAACCTCAAGCAAATGTCTTTATGGGAAGCCCAATATTACCAGTGATGTAAAGGCAGGGACAGAGTAGGGAAGGCGCACCCAGATAGGGATGGTTCATGCTGGAAAAGGCACTTGGACCAAGATATACTGACTTCTTTTGCTACTAACTAACAGAGCCAGGTGCCTGCTTCATCTGCAGGCTCTGACTAATTTTGCATTTCTGAATTGTGTGGTGTCCGCATCCCTGCTGATGAGCCACTAGTCTCATAAGTACATATGTGTGTATGCAGGCCTGTGTGTGCATATTCATTCATCCAACAGAAATTTACTAAGTGCCTTTTGAGTGCCAGGCATTTTGCTAGGTGTTGAGAATATAGGGGGAAAAAGGACAGACATGCTACTGCACTCATAGAGGTCACTGTCTAGTTGGGAGACAGTAATAAAGCAAACAACTAAAAAAAAATAACTGCAAACATGTCATGTGAGATAAAGAACAGTGCTGTGATTAAGAATAATAGCAGGAGTGAGGGTAGGGGTGGGAATCTACCGTATACTGTTCAGGAAAAGCCTTTCCAGAGTGACATTTAAGCTAAGAATTGAAGGATGAGAAGAACCCAACCAAGGGGCCCTCCCCAGCCTGAGGCCAGGTAAGGGGAGCTCTGGAGCAGAGTTCTGGGAGTACCCAAGAAGTCTGCTGTTCTGCTCATGTTCTCTTTGTCCCATTCCACCCTTCCTCCCTCCCAGTACCCCCACCTGCCAGTACCACAGCCCCTCCAAGTGCCAGGTAGGGGTATCTCCTGCCCATCTTGAGCTGTTCACAGTTCCTCCCTGCCCATTACTGTCTTCCTCCCCCTGCAGATCTCCTGGAACCAGGGGATTGATTTGTGGTGGCATGAACTCATGCAAGAAGCAGGGGATGAGTGTGAACCTGAATGGTGTGATGCTGAGGACCCAGTCTTCATCCTGTACACCAGTGGCTCCACAGGCAAACCCAAGGCAAGTGTGTGTGTGTGTGTGTGTGTGTGTGTGTGTGTGTGTGTGTGTGTGTGTACTGTGTAGGGTGAGAAGTGAGTTTCTGAGGAAGCATTTAATGACATGAATTTTGCTCTATAACCCTGCGTTTCGGAAATGTCACATTGACTTTTCCAAATCAAATTAAGACATAAATCCTTAATCACTAGATGGTGAGGCCCTAGGTGAGACAGTTCAGGTGGGGGTGTTCATAGTGCCCAGAAAAGGAGAAAAGGAATATTCTGTGTGGCTGACATTGATGTTCCTTGCCCATGCCTACAAGGTTTGGTTGAGGGAGAGCTTCCCTGTCAACTCAAGGGTAGATACAGGATCCCTCTTGGGCTCCTAGACCACAGCTCTTAGAATTTAGTTCCTTCCACATACCACATTATTAACAAACATCTAGTCCTCCCCAGGGTACAGTATGGATGCTGGAAACACAAGAAAACTCTGACTCTTCCATTGACTTGAAAGATATGTTACTGTACCTTCCACTCACCCCCATTCCTAAATTATTCTCTCCACATGCTTTGGAATATCCCTCAGTGTGACTTTAGAAACACAGTTTTGTCCTCTCTTATCTAGGGATAGGGTATTGATGGAGTAAGGAAAGGATATTGCCTTTTTCTCTCCACTCTCACCCTATCAATGAGTAATTCAGTATGTGTGCCCAGATACACAACAGAGACACTATTAGATGTGAGTGTACTAGAAGTGTTCATGTGTATGAGAGTGATGTGAATGGTTCAGAAATACCATCTTAGGGTGTAGGTATGAATGATGAACTGACTATACATGTGTGTGGGATGTGAAATAGGAACATGGAGAAAGTGGGATGGAAGAAAGATGGATGCTAGCAAAGGGGTGCTGGCAGGGCCAGAATCCCTGAGGAGGATCTTCCTCTAGCTCTGCCCAGCCTACATCTGGTGGTCAGTAGGGGTGATATCAAGGCCCTAACTGAGGTCCTATTCTTCCCCTAGGGTGTGGTACACACAGTTGGGGGCTACATGCTCTATGTGGCCACAACCTTCAAGTACGTGTTTGACTTCCATGCGGAGGATGTGTTTTGGTGCACAGCAGACATTGGTTGGATCACTGGCCATTCCTACATCACCTATGGACCACTGGCCAATGGTGCCACCAGTGTTTTGGTGAGAAGGGAGCTGGGACCCATGGCTGCCTGGTCTACTTAGGGGATGGACAAGGTGATCCTAGGTGACTGCCTCCCAAGGCCAATTGTTCTAGAAGTAGGGGGACTTACACAATGACCTGTTTCCTGGAGAAAAAGGAGTTCTGAGGGGGATTGTGTATCTGGACTGGGATAGGTCTCTTGGCTTGTCTGGTAAGGGAGTGAAGACATGGGTTTTTTGGAAAGGGCAAAATACTGAGCCTGAGGGAATGGTAGGGGAGTGGAGGAACTATTGGGAAGAACGAGGAATGACGAACCTTCACTGGGACAGTTTGAGGGGATCCCTACATACCCAGATGTGAGCCGCCTGTGGAGCATCGTAGACAAGTACAAGGTGACCAAGTTCTACACTGCACCTACAGCTATCCGCCTGCTCATGAAGTTTGGAGATGATCCTGTCACCAAGTGAGACCCCTCCCCAGCTGCTGCCACATGGGTGTCCCTCAGAGCTGGGTTTGTCCTTTGTGCACAACCTTTCCTATTCTATTATTCCAACTCTCTAGTTGGGAATAAGGGGAGGGGCAGGAGAAGAGCCTGGGCATGTCTTTCTGGCCCCCAGTGTACTCAGAGCTTTCTCTCCCCACTCCTTTGCCCAAGGTATAGCCGGGAATCCTTACAGGTGTTAGGCACAGTGGGTGAGCCCATCAACCCTGAAGCCTGGCTGTGGTACTACCAGGTGGTAGGTGCCCAGCGCTGCTCCATCGTGGACACCTTCTGGCAGACAGAGACAGTGAGTAAGAGGTTCAGAAGTCTGGGGTTCAGGGAAAGTCTGGGAAGACTGACTCAAACCCCTGCTCTCTGATTTCCACAGGGTGGCCATATGTTGACCCCCCTCCCTGGTGCCACACCCATGAAGCCTGGTTCTGCTGTGAGTGAGGTTCCCTTGGCTGGTCCTGGGCTAGGCAGGAGTTGAGTGAGGGGCATTTGCCCTAGGTAGTGGGTGGGGGGAATATGTGTGAGGAATTTGGGGCTCTGGGACTTCTTGAGAGAGGTAGAGAGTTGAGTCAGAGTTGCGTCGTTCCTCTCCTTGAGTCCTATCTCCTGTTTGCTTCTAGACCTTCCCATTCTTTGGTGTAGCTCCTGCAATCTTGAATGAGTCTGGGGAAGAGTTGGAAGGTGAAGCTGAAGGTTATCTGGTGAGGCCCTGGCCCTTGGTTGGGGGGGTTTTTGAGGAGCTGGGGGAAAAGAGTCCTCCGAAGTGAGTACTGTTCTTTGCTTCAGTTTGCAACCTAATCTTTACTGGCAACTGCCTGTGGCTAAAGCTCCATAGTTGAGGGTTTATCCTCTGCAGAGGCCCTGGGGGGGATTTTTCTAGATACTTTGCCTGCCTCTCTGCCTTTTGACCCACAAGGCTTTTAAGGGCTCTGCTCAAAGATTCCTGATGGTGCCTTTTTGTGCCTGGGAGACTTAGTCCCAACTCTTTAACTTTGACAAATACTGTAGTGTAAAAGGAGGCTTCATAACCTAGTGGAAAATCAGATGGGCTCTGGAGACAACCTGCCTGGGTTCAAATTCTGGCTCTGCCTCTTCTGTGACCTCAGATAAATTACCTAACCCCTCTAATCCTAAATGTTCTTATTTGTAAAATAGGTTTATAAGAATACCTTTGTGTCCTATGATTGCTGGATTGATTAAATTAGATAACTCCACATGAAAGGTTTAGCACAGAACCTAACAGTTAGTGATTAATAAATGTTAGCTGTTGTTAATTGTTATATTAGTATTTGTAGGGAGATAATGAACCCCTGCCCTTCACCCCACTTCACTTTTACTAATAGCAAGTTAGTAACAAGGGCAGGACTTGAATGCAGACCTTCTGACTCTTAGCCTAAAATTCCCTCCATCCCATCAATCTGCTGCCACAGGACATTATTGATTGGGCAATAATTACTTGTGTGAGGGTCACCCATTTTTTAGTGACGATTTTTGTTTGCATCAAACTGGACCTGCTTTCCTGAGGGATTACCCAAGAGGAGACTCAAATTTAGTAAGTGCTTATCACTAACAGAACATTGTGCTAGGCAACTTCCACATACTATTAATTTAATCCTCACAATAATTTTGGGAAGTAGACATTATTTTCTCTGATTTACAGATGAGGCTCCAGAAGCTTAGAGAGATAAAGTTACCTACCTGAGGTCACACAGCTAGTAAGTGAGTTAGCAAAGCTGAGATTCCATCCCCAGATTATCTACCTCCAAAGCCTGTATTTTGTCCTACTTCTCAAGAATGGCCATTTCTCCACTGGTTTGGCAGAGCCCTGATTGTCTTCCATTGAGACAGTATAGCAGATGTGACCACTGTGCCTTCCTCACTCCCTAGGTGTTCAAGCAGCCCTGGCCAGGGATTATGCGCACAGTCTATGGGAACCATGAACGCTTTGAGACCACCTACTTTAAGAAGTTCCCTGGGTACTATGTGACAGGAGATGGTGAGCCTTGGCTATCCCCTTCCCACACCTTCCACCAGGACATGCACCTTCCCCTTCCATTTTCAGGAAGAGTTGGTTAGGGGTGAAGGAAAAGAGAGAGAGGAACATGTCCTATGTATCAATGTCTAATATCCAGGCAGAACTACAGAGAAGACTGTAAGAGCAGGAGTGAGTGTTACAGAAAGGGTCTCAACATGGTACCATCTGAGATTTGATGTTTTGAAGAAAGAGGTTTTTGTTTCCATTGTTCCTGTGCGGAAGAGATGGGGCATATGGTAGTGTGGATTACTGTGTCATGTGTATCCCCATGTCTGGAGCCTGTTTGCCCATGTGTCCATCCACCAATCCATTCATCTGTAAATATTTACTGAATACCTACCATGCCCAGGCACTGATATAAGCTCATGAATAAGGTAAAGCAAGGTCTCCGCTCTTACTCCAGTAAGGGGAGACAGGCAATTAACTCAGCAAACAGGGAAACAAACTTATCTTAGAAAGTGATATGTGCTGTGATGAAAAACAAGGTTAAAAGTATCTGCAGGGATGGACACCATATATGACATGGTGAGAGAATCTTCTCTGAAGTGACTTTTGACCAGACACCTGAAGGATGGAAAGAAGCCAGACATGGGAAAATCTGGAATGAGTGTTCAATGCAGACACAAGCTTGAAATGTCTGAGGAACAGACTGAAGCCCATGTGGCTGGAGTATAGTGAGCGCAGGGAAGAATGTTAAATATGGAATCGAAGAGGTAGGTAATATAGGGCCTTATGGGCCATAGTGAGTTTGGATTTTATCCAGTGAACAGTGGGGGACCATTAGGGGGTTTTAAGCAGTGAAGTGATAAGAACTAACACACTGTTAGAAAATAACTGCTTAATTTATGGAGAACAGACTATAGGTGGATATATTAGTTATAAATTGCCATTGAACAATTACCCCCAAAGTTGGCATCTTAAAACAGCAAATATTATATCCCATATAGTTTCTAAGGATCAGGAATCTATGAGTTTCAGTCAAGCTTTTGGTAGGGACTGTAGTCATCTAAAGGTTTGACTGAGCCTGGAGGACGCACTTCCATCCTCATTCATTTTGCTACTGGCAAGAACCCTCAGTTCCTAGCTATTTGGGCCTCTCCTGGCTACTCATGACATGGCAGCTGGCTTTCCCCCGAGCAAATAATCTGGGAGAATGCAAAAAAATAGAAGCCACAGTGTCTTATATTTTCTAATCTCAGAAATTATATCCTATCACTTTTGCCAAATTCTATTGATTACACAGACTAACCCTAGTATAGTGAGAAAGAGAACTACACAGGGGTCTGAATGCCAGGTGGAGATTAGTATGTCTGTCTTGGAGTCTGAGTACCACAGTGGGCAAGAGTAGAAGCAGGAAGACTTGTTTGCAGACTTAACGCAGTGGGTGTGGTAGTTTGGTAATGTAGCTTATGTATCCTACTGTGGAGTATTTATTGTGTTGTGCATTTCTTCTCTTCCCAGGCTGCCGGAGGGACCAGGATGGCTACTACTGGATCACTGGCAGGATTGATGATATGCTGAATGTTTCTGGTGAGGGACAGAGACAATTTACCTTTGTCATTAGCCCTGTTTTCCCAGCAATTCCCAGCCAAACCCTTCTGAGAGAGCCAGGATGTCTCCTTTGGCAAGACCATGATTGGAGTGTGGTATTCAGTTCTAGGCCCAGCTTTTGGAGAAAGAGTTATAAACACTAGAATGTGCCTAGAGGAGAGGAACTGGAATGGTCGGGCAAATGAAGCATGTCATGTGAGGAATGAATGAAAGGCCTTCCCTATTTGATCAGACCAGGACTGCCCTGTAGGCACAGCTGGAGCAGGGGCTGGGAGAGAGGCTAGGATCTCTCTCATGGCACTTCTTTTCCCTTTACAAGGACACCTGCTGAGCACGGCAGAAGTAGAGTCAGCACTTGTGGAACACAAGGCTGTTGCAGAGGCAGCTGTGGTCAGCCACCCTCATCCTGTGAAGGGCGAATGCCTCTACTGCTTTGTCACACTACGCCATGGCTACACGTTCAGCCCCATCCTCACGGAGGAGCTCAAGAAGCAGAGTGAGGAGCCTCCCTGGGCAGGGAGTGTAGGGTCTTTCCTGATGGCCCAGTTATCACACCAGATTACTGGGGAGGGGCTGGGGCAAGCTACTCCTCAAACCACAAACAGACCCCTGGGAGCCTTAGGGGCTGATTGCCTTCTTCCCACTCGGTCTCTACTAGGATAATAATGGATGAATTATTGAATTATTTCTCTCTGTCACCACTGGACTAATTGCTTTAAGTGCTATTAATTCCTTTAAATCCCTGTAATCACCTCATGAAACAGATCTGGTTACCTTCATTCTAAAGATGAAGAAACTGAGACTCAGAGAAATTAAATCATTCACCCATGGCCATACTGCTACTAAAGTGGGATTTCAACTACAGTAGGATGATTCTTAGAATTTCAGTTCCATGAAGGTGGATTAAGATACAATAAGATAAAGAGACATATGTTTAAAAGAAAAAGACAGGCAGTGAGCATGAGAATGACTGTGGGCAGGGCCTTGAGGAAGTAGGTGGAGGAACAAAGCAGTCTCTATCCTGGTTTTTGGGAACCTGGCTAAGGGCACTGAAAAATGCTTAACGGTTTGTTGGTTACAGTTAGAGAAAAGATTGGCCCCATTGCCACACCGGATTACATCCAGAATGCACCTGGCTTGCCTAAAACCCGCTCAGGTATGTTCAGAAGCCTTGAGGGATTGGGACTGGGATTGGGATTGGAATTGGAATTGGCTGAGGCCCAGTGATGGCAGAGTAACAAGCCTTTGATAGGGCTGGAATGGGTCAGTGCTGTCACCAGGTAACCAGAACCCTGTGGTTCCCCAGGGAAAATCATGAGGCGGGTGCTTCGGAAGATTGCTCAGAATGACCACGACCTGGGGGACACATCTACTGTGGCTGACCCATCCATCATCAGCCAGCTCTTCAGCCACCGGTGCCTGACTATCCAGTGAACAAGACCCTGTCCTTTTCCAGGATTCCCCCTGCTTGGCTTTCCAGAGTTTTTACCACATTCCCTGACCCCTGTCCAGGAGTGCAGAGGGCCAGTGCTGACCCATACCACCTCCCCTGACCAGCTGTCTGGGACTGAGGACCAGCTTTGCCCCAGAATAGAGGTAACTTCCTGTGGCTGCCAGGAAGATGGGACAGGGCCTAGGTCAGCCTCAGGTTGCTATACTCCTAGACTCAAAGAGCGCTTGGAACCCAGAACAGAGATCTTGAAGTCAATGTCCCCACCCTAAGTTAAGTATTCAGTGGGCAGTGAGGGCCTACACTGAAGCAGGGAGGCAGCTCTGTGATCCTGTCAACTCTCTCAGGAAGCACCAGAACTTACCTTGGGCATGCACTTGCCCTTAGAAATGCCTGTTTGTGAGTCCTGGAACAACTGATCATTATATTTTTAAACACTTTGCTGCTTTTGTTCTGGGTCTGAATTCCCTTTTGTGCCAGATGGCAGTGCTTGTCTGTGTATTTGCCCCAGGAGCTATACAGGCAGGCTCAATTTCCAGAGTTTTCAGATTCATCTGCTTCTTGCAGGAGTGTGTTTTGTTTCTAGGGCTAGGGAAGTTTGACTTGTCCTCTGTTCCCAGCCTCTCCCAAACAGAGTCCTGCCAATGAGAGAAACTGTCAGATGAAACTCTTTTCTTGCCCTGGTCATGCTCAAGCCTTGTGGTTGCAGGAATAAAGTCTGTGAATTCAAGAAGGCAGTGATTTGTTTTCTTAGGTATTTTACAGGCTGTAACTTGCTAGCTGTACTGATTTGTATGGGGGATGGGAAGGGAAGTGGTTTTCCTCAGGAATACTCCAATATCTTCCTTTCAGAACTCCTGGTTTGGGCAGAGCTAGGCAGGGTTTCACTAACAAGCCCTTTGACAAGCTCCTGAGCTAAGCAGGAAAGCAAATGAAGCCAGTTCACAACCATGATGTCCCATCACAGTTGCCCTCCCTTCTGGGTTCCTATCAGGGACTCTCTCCCTTTCTCCAATCTACCTTAAGAGGGATGACCCAGATTATAGCTCTCCTTCCCCTAAATGTAGAAACCAAGGTATGACAGAATCAGCAATATAGTTTTATTTAAGGCAGACATGGGGGAAGGCTATGACCCTCCACCCACTTCCTTCTACCCTTCAGTCCTGGAACCTAATGAAAAGGCTTATGAGGGGCTGACAAGATGGTGGCAAGGTTATGGACCCTCATCTCAGATCAGCTTCCTTTCAGCTGAATCTATACCCCAGATGATTTAGGGACCTCTAGATCCTCTCAGGGAAACACAGGCTTTTCTAGTCCTTAGATGAGGGAGCTGAGTGAAGGTACCCAGCATCCACCATTCCAGGAAGCCCTGGAAGGTCTCTAGAAGAGATCAGCCCTCCCAGGGTCAGCAGAGGGAAGCCCCTCAGGAGGTCCAAGAGAGGAATGACAAGTACAAGGGATCCAAAGTCTCTTGAGTGAGGCTGGACAGGCTTGGCTGTGCCGTCACACCGGATATGGGTTGTCCAGGACTGCCACTCCTGCTGCCACACCACCATCTGCATGCTCGACGGCTTTGGTTCGAAGCAGATGTCCCACATGCTTGTTCATCACGAGTGTCTTTCCCTGCCTATAGGAATGGGGCAGGAGACACACAGCTCCATCATTTGGATTTAGTCCCCCAAACCCAGGACCTTTCTTGGTCCCAGCTGGGCAGTACATGGGTGCTGACTATACCCAAGCAAGTGCTAGGATTTTAGAATCAGATTTGGGTTTGTATCCTAGTTTGGTAATTACACATTCCGTGTCTTTGGGCAAGTTACTCAGTCTTCCTAAATATCAATTTCCTCAATTTAAAATAGGGATATCTCTCACTTTGCAAGATGGTCATGAGGATTAATAAAGCGGGAAAAACATTAATCGTGATACCAGGCTCACATTTTATGTCCTGTAGCTGTAAATATCCTTCTTTGTCTCTCAAGATGGCTGTAGTAGTAATGGGAATTGAGGGGGAAGTGGCAGGCAGAGATGTTGGAAGTGATTAGAGGGAAGAGTAAGCTCTGGTTGGGAGCATGGTAGGATCTGGTATTACCACCTTGCCCTGACCTTTTGCAGGAAGTAGGATGAGGGGCCAGGAACTGTTCCTTACAAATTTCCAAGTATTACTCTCTTCCCCATGCTTCCTTGCTCAAATCCAAACCCAGAGGCAAGTCAGCTTTTCAGAGCTACAGAGTAGCCTCTAGGTGGCCTATCCTGCCTTTCCCCAGAATCCCTGGTGGTCTGGGAACTGTACATGAACTCTTTTTCCCTGGGGTCTTCTTCTAGTCCAGGGTTATTTTTCTCATCCATCTTGGCACTACCTAGAATTTCCTTTATAGTTGCAAAACATTTCTTATCTGGGCTTCATTTGATAGCCCTGTGAGGTGAGCAGGTCTTGAGTCCCTGGCCTCATTTACTAGATAAGGAAACAGGTAATACAGCAGGGATTAGCAGAACTGGGACAGTCCAGAATTCCTGCTCCCTGTCCAGTGCTCTTTCCAGGCTCATTTGGCTGGCCTCTGGCAAGGAGCAGCCCCTTCTGACCAGCTCACCTGACATAGACCCCAAAGATGCCCAGCTCTGAGATGCACTGGACCACTTGAGCAGGGCTACCAGGCCGTAGTAAGCAATTCCCAAAAGGCTCAGGTTTGATCTTCTCCATGAGGATGTAGGAGGCCCTCTCCTCGCTGTCCTTCAGCTGCTCCAGAGCCTGCACCATCTCCTCCCCGTATAGGTTGTTACCTGCAATTCCATTGGCCAGTCACCCTTGACCTTCTGCCCACCTTCTCCACCCTGTACTTCCACTTCTGGGGCAAGTCAGTAGCCTCAGTTCCTGAAACTAGATTGGGGAAGCCAGGGTGGGCCTGGTTCCCGAGAAGGGAACATCACCCAAACAGGAGAGCCCTCACTCATACAAGTGAGCACACGTTCCACCACACCATCCTGTCTTGGCTCCCTTCCTATCTATGGGTGTTCCTTTTCAACCTCCCTGCTGGCTCTCTTATATGTTGGGATTCCCAAGGAATAAGTCTTCCACCCTTGTTCTCTCCTTCATGTACACACTTATTTTTCCCCTGGGAAATCTCTTCCAAGGCTGCAGTTATATCCTATAACTTGTTAACTCCCAAATCTTTAACTCAAGCTCTCTGCTGTAGATTTCACACGGATATCCCATAAGCCCCTAAAACGAACTCAGTGTGTCCAAACAGAACTCATTACTTCTGCCCGAACCTGCCCCTCCTGGACCTTCCTACTTCCCAGTGAAAGACATCCCTAGGTCATATTTAACTTCTCCCTCTCCATTACCTGTCACTAATTTGGACATGTCTCTTTGGCCTATAGCCCTAGCTCAGGCCTCTACATTGCTCTTCTGGACAACCATACCAGCCTCCTCTATGGTCTCTGTGCTACCAATGTCTTCCCTCATTCCAGGATGTGCTCTTCCGTGGCTGAAACACAGATTCTGGATCATTATGTCTCCCTTCCTTCCTCAAAACTGATGGCTTCCCACTACCATTAGGATTAAATCCTACTCCTTAAATATATTCAAATCCTTTATAGTCAGGTCCCAAACAATCTTTTCCAGCCCAAATCCCTGCCTCCTCCCATCTCCCATGCTGCCCTCCAGCC
Source organism: Smutsia gigantea (assembly GCA_032199065.1). Lineage (NCBI taxonomy): Eukaryota > Metazoa > Chordata > Mammalia > Pholidota > Manidae > Smutsia > Smutsia gigantea. The sequence continues at coordinate 133,755 of JAVSCE010019495.1, forward strand.
TCACCAGTCACTCATTAATCTCCTAACATATCACACTTCCATAGACCTGTGCCTTTGCCTGAAGTTGCTCTGCTATATGAAATGCCCTTCTCCCTCTTCCCCTTGGGAAATTCCTACCTATCCTTTAAGGCCAAGATAAAAAAATCAGCTCCTCTAGATTTGTGAGCAGACATGATCCCCGCACTCAAGGAATTCAAACTAGGCAGGAAGATATCCAACCTCCTAATAGGCCCCCATCCTGCTTCCCTGTAATTCACACATAGGCACCTCAGACTAAACTTGTGCAAACCCTCCAGTGCTGGTTAATAGATTCCCCTGTGCTTGACACATGATCACAGGGTTTCCTGAGACACTGTCCAAGGCAAGGGCCTGATTCTGTTCTTCATGTATCCCACAGAGGCTGGAACTGTGCCCACAGTAAGTACCAGTCAGCACTAATGACAACCTGCTAGCCCCCTTTCACTAAGCAGCTCTGCAAAGGGTGAACCACCCACCTCCACCCTCTCTCTGGGGCTTTAGCACAAACTGGTCAGGAGCAGCAAGGGCCTCAGCAATGGCCTGGTCCCCTTCTTCACCCTGGCAGGAGGCAAGAAAGAAGTCTTAGGTCAAAGAGGCAGGAGCTGAGGTCCTGCTGGTTGTGCAGAGCAGTATCAGAGGAAGAGCAGGAGGGGAAAGAGCCATATGCCCCTTCAGAATGGGTGCTATTTGGATGTGACCCCGAACAAACTACCTGCAGCACCAAGTACAATGAGAATAAGCTTTCTCTGAAAACAGTTCAGGGCTCTGCAGCAGGAGGACTGGAAAGTGGGTACAGATACTCCCCAGTTCTTGCCATCTGCCTCAGCCCCTTCCCCTGACTACCATCCCCATTTCCACCTTTGCTGAGGAAGCTTACAATGAATTCAAGCCCCCCTCCCCAGGGCTCTAGGGGTTCTCATAGAGCAGCATTGATCCAAGTCCAGCCTAGTGTCAGCTCCCCAACACATTGGACTCTGTTCCCTGCCACCTAGAAGGCCTGTAGTGGGAGAAACAGGCTGCTACACACCATGTCCAGTGAATAAAGGCCAGCAAAGGTGGCCCGGAGACGGGCCACAGCCTCAGGCTGTCCAGGGAGCAACACCTCCAGCACTCCTACTCTGCTCAGCTCCTGCTGCACCTTCTTAGTCCCAGCCAACTGAGTGGCAATGTCTGGGCACTTGACAGCACATGACCTCTCCAGCAGCAGACGTGCTTCCCAGTTCTGCAGAAGGAAGAAAACAAAAGGAACTCTATTCTACTCCAGCTGAACTTTACTGAGCATCCATCAGGAACCAGGTATCATGCTTTGTCTCCTCACATTCATTGTCTTCCAGGGTCATTGCAACATCCTTGTGAGACAAGTGTGATCCCTCCCAATCTTCAGAATGCTTGCCCTCAGGGAAGCTCACACTCTAGCACAATGATACATGACTGTAATTAAAAGGGAAAAATGACCAAAGGTGTAAGAGTATAGAAAAATTGGTGAGGAGGTTTGAAAAGGGTGGGACACCTGTTTTGAGCTCAGCTTCCTACTGTATGCCATATAAAATCCAAACTCCTTAGCACAGCCTGTAAGACCCTGCAGTTTCTGCCTCGTGCCTCATTTTCAACTTCATTCCATGCTGTCCCTACATACCACTCCCAATTCCAGCCATAAGGCCAGTCAGTCCTCAGACACACAAACATCATTCCCACCTCAGTGCCTTTGCATTTGCTGCTTTTTTTTCCTTTTGGCTTTTCCAATGGATGGTTGGATCCTTCTCATCCTTAAGTTTCAACTCACAGTCACCTTCTCAAACCACCCTATTTAATGTGGGTTTCCCCATAATTCTCTAACTTTTCGCTCTGTTGTTGTATTCAAAGAGCTTCCTGCAACCAGAAAATTTTTTTTCTATTTTTGTTTACTTTCTGATGATCATCTCCCCAACCAAACTCTGTAAGGACCAGATCCTTGTTATCTGTCTTGTTTCCTGTTGTATCCCCATTGTCTAAGACGGTGCCTGGAGCTTTGTTAAGTCCCCAACAAACATTTGTTGTTCTTTAATGAGATGAAATTTGAGTGAACAGGTAGAGTCTGACAGATGAGACTTAAGAGGGAAGGGGTACTCAGGTTAATGGAATAATAAGAGCAAAGGCCCACAGGTGGGAAATCACAGGATGGATGGTCTGGTGTGCCAGGAGTTCAGGGTATGAGTGCCAAGGCAACAGCAGAGGGTCATGTCTTACAGCTCTAGTCCCCATTTTCAGGCACTAGGGGACAGCCTGCTTTTGACTCCAGACAACATCAGACTGCCACAACAGGATCAAGACTATGGCTTAGGGAGCAACATGTGTCCTTCCTGCCACCAACTGCCACACCCCCTACCCCATACTGTCCTCCTTTTGATACAATCAGTCCATCTGCAGCACCTTTGCCTGGTCTTCACTAATAACCCCAGCTACCTACTAGGCTGGCATTCCAGGCAGAGTTGCAGGTGCCCAGAACATCAGAGGTAAACCCAGAGAAGTACTCCATTATGTTAGAAAGCAGAGAAAGCAAAATTCAGAGATGAGCAGGGGCTTGCCCAGGGTCACCCAGCAAGTCACTAAGCCTTATAGATTTACCTCCATGTTCAAAACCTGGTCTGAGTTTCTCAGTTCCCTAAAAATGTTGTCCTCATGCACTAATTTCCTTCCTTGTTAGTTCAACCTCTTCTCTCTTTTTAAAGTTTTCTCTGGTCCCTTTCCCTAAATCCCCTGTCCTAGAACCTGGATCCATTTTCCCAATGGACAGTTTCTCTCTTCTCTAGTCAGCAAGTTCCCACCATTGCTGAACCACTTTCTAGAGGAAATGACCCTCTATAGAGCTGCCACCTATGTGGAGCTGCTCCTTATACAGCTGGGCCTTGGGAGAATCGTATAGTCAAAGAATTATAGATCTGGAAGGAGTTCCCTCAATTTTCTAGTGTAGTTACCTCAGCTTATAGAAACTGAGCCCAGAAAGGGTCAGGAGCCTGCCCATGGTCACAAAGAGGCAGAACCAAAGGCTCATGATCCCCAGCCTACTGCTCATGGGATTTTCTAACAATTATTTCCTCCTTTACCTTCTTCCAAATGAAAGCAGGGCCTCTTAGCTTCTCCATGCTGTGGATTAGAGGCAGGAGGAGAAGAATAATATACTGGAAATGCCACAGATTCAGAGTCAGAAATCCTGGGAACTCCTTTGGGGAGCCAAGCCCCTGCATCTCTACAAACCTTAGTTTCTACATCTGCATAGTGGGGATTATATACCTCACAGAGTGGTTATAAGGATTAAATAAATAATAGATGTAGAAAGTAATTTTGAAAACAAATGGCATGATAGCAAGATAAGGTAGTACCGCTACTGCCATTAACTTAAATGAGTAGGTGATAAACTTTCTGACAAAGATAAAAGGAAAGTAAGAGTTAGCTGGAAGAAAATGGTCAGTGGTGTGGTAGAACTGGTTTGTACTAGCTAGGAGAGCTGATTGTACCCATCTCTTCCCAACTCTGTGCTCAGAGAGGTTAAATTGGGTAACTTAAAACTGGCCATGATGGGAGTGCTACACCATAGAACGAATCTTCCCCAGAAGGATGACTGTTACTTTTACCAGTGTATTTCTATAAAGTGTGAATGGTTGAAGTACCATGGATTCCTGAGGATTCAGATTCTAGAAGACAGTGTGTTTGTAGAGAGTGAGAGGTAGCAAAATGCTTGTGGGAGGATAGGAGGTTCTAGCAGCAAGTTCCCCGAAGTACTGTAGCCAGAGCTCAGGGACAAACCCAGGTTGTTATGGTGCCTAAGTCAGGTCTCTGAGGAACAATGGTGGGTCCCAGGAGGCAAAGAATGGCCTAACAGAAAATACCAACCTGTTGACTATACTGACTTGGCATATAGCCATCCCGGAAGTAAACCACAGCAATTTCCTGGCCGTCCCTAGAACACAGAATGGAGAAAGCTGCTACATTAAATTATAACTATTATAAATTATATGTTATAATTTATTATATATGTAGTTAAATATAATAAATTAGGCTGTTATAAATTATAATGTGTTCAGTGGTTCAATCTATTTCAGGGTAAATCAAAATGAGTTTGGCTTATTTGAAAGTCAGTCCACAGGAGTAGCCTGGACAGGGGTTCACTAGAAGCAGTGAAAGTAAATACCTACACCCCCAATGCTTCCACTAAAAACCTGGAGGCATACAATAAGAAATGCTTGACAATTTCCAGGTCTAGAGTCATTCTAGGGAGGCCAGAAGGAAACAAGAAGGCAAACAGAATCAAATTAGGTAAATTTTTTAAAAGTGGCCTAAAAACTATGAAGCAGAGAATCATACTGCAGTGCTTAGTAAAACATGCTTAAAGTATGTTCACACTGCTTAAAGTAGTTGAAAGCAGGCTGAGATTTTTAAAAATGGCACCAGTGAGGGTGGGGATATGTAAAATTATGAGTCTAGTTAAGACAGAGATTGTTTGAACTTCCCTCCTTTTCTTTATTCGATACTGTCTGGTTTATCTGTAAATTAATGACTTTGTTTTGTTATGACAAAAGCACATTTTGAAAATATTAAGTGGCATTGTGAAATTCCATGGAGAATTAAGAAATTCTTAATTTTAAGAATCATAGAGATTCAAGATGGCAGCATGAGAGGTGACACAGAGAACTCCTCTCTAAACCACAAATAGTACAAAAATATAGTTAATTAATACAACCAACCCTAAAACAGCAACAAGAAATGAAGGCTGAACCAGACTGCATGCAGACCTCATGAACAGAGCAGACCTCACAATACAGGGTAACGTAGGAAACCCTTAAGCTGGTGGGACCCAGGCCCTTCCTCCACCCCAGCTCACTGGTGGGACCCCAGCTCACTGGTGGGAGGAAGAAAAACGGAGTGGGGGAGGGGGCGGAAGCCTGGGACTGCTGAGCGCCTAGCCCTGGAGATCTGCTTTGTGAGCGGAAGCCTATATTGTGTGGTGCTCTGGACATTGGGGAGCTTGGACAGGCAGAGTGCTTGGGAGACTGACATTCTGGCTGTTTGTGGAGGGGGTTATCCGCATCTGCCCACTCTGTGTCAGAGGAGAGTTGGGTGGTCTGTGAGGCTTCCTAGCAGCGAGAGGGCTACTGAAGGGGCGGGGGTTGAACAGAGTTTGCTGCACAAGAGAAGGGAGAGGTGGACAAGGTTGTCTGGGTGTGCTCTGCCCAGCTGGTTGGGAACTTTGAGGAGCTTCAGGTGCTCCATACACCTGGCTGCCTACTCAGTTCCAAGGCCCCCCACTGTGACATGCAGCCTGCTGCACCGTCCTCCTAGCCTGCCGACACCGGTGTGCAAACTGGCGGTCACTGTGCTGGCATCAGGGCAGCCAGAAGGAGGCCCCGCCTACAACATCTAGAGACGCAAAGCACAGAGGCTTACACATGTATGCTTGGCCCACTGGCTCTGACATTGGAGACAGGCACTGCAGACAGGAATCAGGAAACAGATCTTTCCTCTCCCCAGGCACCAGTTCCGCACCCCTATGACCACCATCCACACTCTAGGGGCGAAACAGCTCCAGAGACTGAAGTCCCTGTGCACTAGTAGGTACCACGGAGAAATATGAAACGTCAAAAGAACATGGTTCGACCAAAATCTCACAAACCCCAGAAAAAGGGCCAAATGAAATGGAACTCACAATCTTCCAGAAAAAGAGTTCAAAATAAAAATTATAAACATGCTTATGGAGGTACAGAAAAATATTCAAGAACTCAGGAATGAACTTAAGTCAGAGATTCAATAATTAAGAAATTCCATATCTGAAATGAAACATACAATGGAGGGATTTAAAAGCAAATTAGATGTAGTAGAAGAGATAGTAAATGGAATAGAAATTAGAGAAGAGGAATACAAAGAAGCTGAGGCACAGAGAGAAAAGAGAATCACTGAGAATGAAAGAATATTGAGAGAACTGTGTGACCAATCCAAATGGAACAATATTTGCATTACACGGGCACCAGAAAAAGAGAGAGAAAAAGGGATAGAAAGTGTCATTGAGGAGGTAATTGCTGAAAACTTCTCCATTCTGGGGAAGGAGATAGGTTCTCAAGCCATGGAGGTGCAAAGATCTCCCAACACAAGAGACCAAAGGAAGACAACATCAAGACATATAATTAAAATGGCAAAGATCAGGGATAAAGACAGACTTTTAAAAGCAGCTAGAGAGAGAAAAAACATCACATACAAAGGAAAACCCATAAGGCTATCATCAGACTTCTCAACAGAAACCTTACAGGCCAGAAGGGAGTGGTATGATATATTTAATGCAATGAAGCAGAAGGGCCTTGAACCAAGAATACTCTACCCAGCAAGGTTATCATTTAAATTTGAAGGAGGGATTAAACAATTTTCAGATAAGCAAAAGCTGGGAGAATTTACCTCCCACAGACCACCTCTACAGTGCATTTTGGAGGGACTCCTATAGATGGAAGTATTCCTAAGGCTAAACAGATGTCACCCAAAGGATAGACAAAGAGTACAGAATATGATTCATAGCATACAAAGAATGGAGGAGGAAGAGAAAGGAGGAAGAGAAAAAAAAAGAACCTTTACGTTGTGTTTGTAATAGCATATGAAGTGAGTTAAATTAGACTGTTAGATAGTAAGGGAATTACCCTTGAACTTTGGTAACCACGAATCTAAAGCCTGCAATGGCAATAAGTACGTATCTATTGATAATCACCCTAATGTAAATGGTCTGAATGCACCAATCAAAACACGCAGTTACTGAATGGATAAAAAAACAAGACCCATCTATATGCTGCCTACAAGAGACTCACTTCAACCCAAAGATATACACAGACTGAAAGTAAAGGGATGGAAAAATATATTTCATGCAACTAATAGTGAGAAAACAGCAGGAGTTTCAGTACTTGTATCAGACAAAATAGACTTCAAAACAAAGAAAGTCACAAGAGACAAAGAAGGACATTACATAATGATAAAAGGGTCAATCCAACAACAGGATATAACTATTATAAATATGTATACACCCAACACAGGATTATCTACATATGTGAAACAAATACTAACAGAATTAAAGGGGGAAATAGAATGCAATGCATTCATTGTAGGAGACATCAACACACCACTCACTCCAAAGGACAGATCAACCAGATAGGATATAAGTAAAGAGACAGAGGCACTGAACAACATATTAGAACAGATGGACCTAACGGACATCTACAGAACACTCCATCCAAAAGCAACAAGATACACATTCTTCTCAAGTGCACATGGAACATTTTCAAGAATTGATCGTATATTAGGCCACAAAAAGAACCTCAGTAAATTCAAAAAGACTGAAATTGTACCAACCAGTTTCTCAGATCACAAAGGTAGGAAACTAGAAATAAATTACACGAAGAAAACAAAAAATCCCACAAACACATGGAGGCTTAATAACAAGCTCCTAAATAATCAATAGATCAATGACCAAATAAAAACAGAGATCAAGCAATATATGGAGACAAATGACAACAATAATTCAACACCACAAAATCTGTGGGATGCAGCAAAGGCCGTGCTAAGAGGGAAATATATTGCAATACAGGCCTACCTCAGGAAGGAATAACCATCCCAAATGAACAGTCTAAACTCACAATTAATGAAACTAGAAAAGGAAGAACAAATGAGGCCCAAAGTCAGTAGAAGGAGGGACATAATAAAGATTAAAGCAGAAATAAATAAAATTGAGAAGAATAAAACAAAACAATAGAAAGAATTAATGAAAACAGAAGCTGGTTCTTCGAGAAAATAAACAAAATAGATAAACCCGTAGCCAGACTTATCAAGAATAAAAGAGAGTCTACACACATAAACAGAATCAGAAATGAGAAAGGAAAAATCATTACGGACACCACAGAAATAGAATTATGAGAGAATACTATGAAAAATTGTATGGTAACAAACTGGATAACCTAGAAGAAATGGACAACTTTCTAGAAAAATACAACCTTCCAAGGCTGACCCAGGAAGAAATAGAAAATCTGAATAGAGCCATTACCAGCAAAGAAATTGAATTGGTAATCAAAAAACTACCTAAGAACAAAATGTGTGACCAGATGGTTTTACTGCTGAATTTTATCAAACATTTAATGAAGACCTAATACCCATCCTCCTTAAAGTTTACCAAAAAGTAGAAGAGGAGGTAATACTCCCAAACTCATTCTATGAGACCAACATCACTCTAATACCAAAACTAGGCAAAGACACCACAAAAAAAGAAACTACAGACCAATATCCCTGATGAACACAGATGCAAAAATACTCAACAAAATATTAGCAAACCAAATTCAAAAATACATCAAAAAGATCATCCACCATGATCAAGTGGGATTCATCCCAGGGATGTAAGGATGGTACAACATTCAAAAATCAATCAACATCATCCACTACATCGACAAAAAGAAGGACAAAAACCACATGATAATCTCCATAGATGCTGAAAAAGCATTCAACAAAATTCAACATTCATTCATGGTAAAAACCCTCAACAAATTGGGTATAGGGGGCAAGTACCTCAACATAATAAAGGCCATATATGACAAACCCACAGCTAACATTATACTTAACAGCGAGAAACTGAAAGCTTTTCCTTTAAGATCGGGAACAAGACAAGGATGCCCACTCTTCCCTCTTTTATTCAACATAGTACTGGAGGTCCTAGCCATGGCAATCAGACAACACAAAGAAATAAAGGCATCCAATTGGCAAGGAAGAAGTCAAATTGTTCCTGTTTGCAGATGACATGATATTGTACATAAAAAACCCTAAGAATCCACTCCAAAACTACTATATCTAATATCTGAATTCAGCAAAGTTGTGGGATACAAAATTAATACACAGAAATCTGTTGCATTCATTCCTATACACTAACGGCTAACTAGCAGAAAGAGAAATCAGGAAAACAGTTCCATTCACTATCGCATCAAAAAGAATAAAATACCTAGGAATAAACCTAACCAAGGAAGTGAAAGACCTATACCCTGAAAACTACAAGACACTCTTAAGAGAAATTAAAGAGGACACTAATAAATGGAAATTCATCCCATGCTCTTGGCCAGGAAGAATTAATATTGTCAAAATGGCCATCCTACCTAAAGCAATCTACAGACTCAATGCAATTGCTATCAAAATACCTACAGCAATCTTCAATGAACTAGAGCTAATAGTTCTAAAATTTATGTGGAATGACAAAAGACCCCGAAAAGCTAAAGCTATCCTGAGAAGGAAGAATAAAGCAGGGGGAATTATGCTCCCTGACTTCAAACTCTACTACAAAGCCACAGTAATCAAGACAATTTGGTACTGGCACAAGAACAGACCCATAGACCAGTGGAACAGAAGAGAGAGCCCAGATATAAAGCCAAGCATATATGGTCAATTAATATGCAATAAAGGAGCCATGGATATACAATGGGGAAATGACAGCCTCTTCAACAGCTGGTGTTGGCAAAACTGGACAGCTACATGTAAGAGAATGAAAATGGATTACTGTCTAACCCCATACACAAAAGTAAACTCAAAATGGATCAAAGACCTGAATGTAAGTCATGAAACCATAAAACTCTTAGAAAAAAACAGGCAAAAATCTCTTGGACATAAACATGAGCAACTTCTTCATGAACATATCTCCCTAGGCAAGGGAAACAAAAGCAAAATTGAACAAGTGGGACTATATCAAGCTGAAAAGCTTCTGTACAGGAAGTCAGTAGAACAAAAAGACATCCTAGAGTATGGGAGAATATATTCATAAATGACATATCCGATAAGGGGTTGACATCCAAAATACATAAAGAGCTCACGCACCTCAACAAACAAAAAGCAAATAAGACAATTAAAAAATGGGCAGAGGAGCTGAACAGACACTTTTCCAAAGAAGAAATTCAGATGGCCAAGAGGCACATTAAAAGATGCTCCACATCGCTAATCATCAGAGAAATGCAAATTAAAACCACAATGAGATATCACCTCACACCAGTTAGGATGGCCACCATCCAAAACACAAACAACAACAAATGTTGGCGAGGATGTGGAGAAAGGGGAACCCTCCTACACTGTTGGTGGGAATGTAAACTAGTTCAACCATTGTGCAAAGCAGATGGAGGTTCCTCAGAAAACTCCAAATAGGAAAACCATATGACCCAGGAATTCTACTCATAGGAATTTACCCTAAGAATGCAGCAGCAAAATTTGAAAAAGCCATATGCACCCCTATGTTTATCGCAGCACTATTTACAATAGCCAAGAAATGGAAGCAATCTAAGTGTCCATCAGTAGATGAATGGATAAAGAAGATGTGGTACATATACACAATGGAATATTATTTAGCCATAAGAAGAATTCAAATTCTACCATTCGCAACAACATGTATGGAGGTAGAGGGTATTATGCTCAGTGAAATAAGCCAGGCAGAGAAAGACAAGTATCAAATGATTTCACTCATCTGTGGAATATAAGAACAAAGAAAAAACTGAAGGAACAAAATAGCAGCAGACTCACAGAACTCAAATATGTACTAACAGTTGCCAAAGGGAAAGGGACTGGGGAGGATGGGTGGAAAGGGAGGGATAAGGGTGGAAAAGGGGCATTATGATTAGCACACCTAATGTAGTGGCGGGGGGTGGACACTGGAAAGGCAGTATTTACAGAGAAGATAAGTAATGATTCTATAACATCTTACTATGCTGATGGACAATGACTATAATGGGGTATGTGGGGGGGACTTGATAATAGGGGGTCTAGTAACCATAATGTTGTTCAAGTGATTGTACATTAACGATACCAAAATTTTAAAAAAAATCATGAAGTTCCAGGTCTAAATATGTGTGTGTCGCAAGCAATGCCATCCAAGTGTGTGGTCCTAAAGTCACCTGGTGGTGGCCTCTGAAGGGAAGAGCAGGGCCTGGCTTGGAACACAAATCCAGACCTCTTGAGGTCTTGCCTGAGCACAGAGAGCAGCTGCTAGGTCAGTCACAGAATGAGGTGGCTACTCCTCTTCCTCCCTGACAGCCCAGCCCAGCTGCCCAGGCCTAACATGACCAGTCACCAAGAGGGACAAGAAAACCTTTGGGAGCCTAGGGTCATATGAAAACCAGTTATTTTAAGAAGGCCTTTATCTAGAATGTCAGTAGCTCTGATACAACCCTTTAGAAGCAGAACTTGGCTAGCCTTGTCTAAGATTTCCTCGGATGATGGGATAGTTCAACCCTAAAATTCAGAGAAAAGGAAGCAAGCCATCACATTTCCCAGAAGAAAGGGTCTCTTATGGGAACTGGGGGGCAGAATGAATTTCCCAGACCAGCCCTCTACTGGATCCTTGAGGAACACCCCCTGAACACTTACATAAATAACCTTCGGTCTTGGTCCAGAGACCCTTTTTCAGAGACATCTTCAAACCTTTGCCGCATTACATGGATATTCCTGGGAAAGATGGGCAAGGGTCAGAGCGAATGGAGGCTCTGTTTGAAAGGCTCTCCACATTCCTGAGGCCACATCTGGAGGTACCCCCTCTTTACTGACCTGGCCAGTAGCTCATTCTCTATGGCACGCTGATCAAATATGTTCCTTTCCTTCTCTTGAGCAATCAGTAGTACCAGAGCACTGGGGAAAAAGCACAGGTGGCCCAAGGCTACCAAACCTTATCCCCGCTCCATCCCACTCTCTTTAGGAGTATTCACCCTGGAGTGTTGGATATTAAGATTCAATGAGATCCTGTATGTAAAGTGCTTAGCATAAAGTGTGGCACTAGTAAATGCTCATTAAGGGTTAACTATTAATGCTATATTAACATTGCAATAACTGTTAATACAGTGGCTCCTCACTTGTCTAGAAGTCAGTTGCCTAACATCTTTACACATCTAGAACATGGTTGAGAAATAAGAAGGAAGAAAAATGCCTCTAGGCAGTTAAAACAGAACAACAAAATTCCTAAATCAAAGTTTATGCATTTACTCACACTTGTTAGAACACAATCATAACAACCCAGATCATTTGCTTTCCCAAGCCACAGCAAGTCAGAAAGGGGGTACAGGGATGGAGTGGAAGATTCCAAATTCAAGCACTGATAGCAGTAAGAAGTAACAGCTAGTAGTAGAGAAACAGAAAAACTGAAAAGAAAGAATGAGAGCCTAAAGCCTAACAGTGGGAACATTAGTGCAGGCAAACAGCCTCAGGCACCTCTCTAACTCTAGGTAGCACTTCTGTATTACACCAAGATACAGTCCCTCAGTCATGATGACTTCTAGCCAACCAGAAAAGGTTATATAGTCTGCACCTCTTATTTAATACGGAACCCCAAAACTCCATTAATTTTGGCACTTATAAGTGCAAGCTTCTATTCCTAGAAAAATTCCCTAATTTCCTAATGATGTCAAGCAAGATGTGGTTGCTGCACCCATGAATGAACCCCCCAACCCCACCTTACTTGGCTGATCCATAGAGCTCCCAGGCTTTGGCAATTCCTAAGGCCAGTCCCTTGCTGGGATTATTGGAGAGGATCTTGGCAGCTTCTTTGCTCTTACTCAGGACATTGAGAACATGTCTGTTGGAAAAGAGATGTCCATTTAGTAATGATGGACCTGGAAGACCCCTCTGCCTGTGACTCATAGACACTTATAGGAACATCACTTTGAGAATCAGCTGAGCACTAAAAAGGTATCTTATCATGCTCCTGCAGGATCCACCTTAGGCTGGAATATGCTGGGCTGTCCTAACCCTGACCATTGCTGTACATGCCCAGAGGAGCCCTGAGACACTATGTTTCCACTCCATGCCAACCTCCCAGTGAGCTGGAAATCCTTTCCCTGAGCACCAGGTTCTGTCTGGAACCTTGCTGCAAATAAATTACAGCAACCTGAAGCTTCACTGCAGATTAGACGTGGATGCTTCTAGGGTACAGCTCTCACATGGGAAGTCCCTGATCCCTCTCTGTCTTGACCTTTCAGACTTCCAAAGTTCTTTCTCATCTCCGGACCCTTGCAGACACTGTTCCCCCAGGAATATTAACTTTGTAATGAGAGGGCAGGACAAGATGAACCATGAGGTCCCTTCTCTCCCTGATATACCAACACCTAATTACCAGTAGAAATTGTGCTGTGGGGAGGGGGAGAAAAACATGACCCATGGCCTAGGAAGGCACAGAGTTGAAGATCCCTGCCCCACCTGTGATTGCAGGCTCATCAGACTGTCACCCCATTGGTGTGTCCAGGGCTGCTCAAAGAACCCACCGATGTACAGCTGGGGTCCGGGAAGCCAGGCCCCCAAAGCTGGCAGAGATGGTGTTGATTTCAACCTGTTTCAGGGCTGGGAAGCCATCTGCAGTGCACTGGAACATGTAGTCTGAGCGATTCAGGCCCAGGAACACAGTCTGTGGGGAAAACTGAAGGCTGAGGACATTTGCTCACGGGCTGACTCTGAGGGCCTAGCCACAGAGCAAACAGGTACTTTGAACTCTATGTAGAGATTAGAGGCACCAGCTAACACTCCCAAACCTAATGGAATGATTCTCTGGGTCACCCCAGGATGGCCACTGGTGTACAAACCTAGTGGGGACTAATAAGAGGCAGAGCCCATGAGCTCAAGGACTGGGCCAAATTCTTCTGGTAAAAAAAAAAAAGATGGGGGGGCATGCAGTAGGTCACAGACTAGGGTAGAATGAGGAACAGTTACCTGGGCAATGCCCTCTTTCAGGACTTGCTTGTGGATGTCAAAGAGACGAGCAGTAAAGTTGTCCCTTTTGATGGTGCTGGAGGAGGAAACAGAACATTTCCTAGGCTAGATGTGACCTTAAAAGTCAAGTAGTTCCACCCCTGTCCATTGCCTCCTGAGTCCTCTCTGGCTCTACTGGCCCAAACTTGAATACCCACGCCAACGTGACAGAAAACAGTGGTTTAGAACCCAGCTCTAAAGCCAGAAAACCTGGGTTCAAATCCCAGCTTTACCACTCACTACTAGGCAACCTTGGAGAATCATTTCACCTCTGTGTCTCAGTTTGCTCATCTGTAGAATTAAGAGGAAAATAATTATATTTGTATCATAGAGTTGCGGTGAAGGATAAATGAGATACAGAATTACATGTACAAAACTGAACAGAGTGGCTGGTCCCAGGAACTCAAAAATGGCATGTTATATAGATATAACCATTCTATACTTGAATAGCCCTGAGGGTTGGTAGGCTTTCTGGCTGACCTAACAGTAGTAACTCTCCATTGCTTCCCCTACACTCTGGGACCTCTCAGAACAGGTCTTCTCTGTCTCTTCCATGGCAGCTCTCAGAGATTATAAGACAGCAGTTATGCCCTGTGCTCCACCCCCAACAAATTTTTCTGACTCAAGCTAAAGGTCCTATTTTTTTCTTCAACCAGTTTTCATATGATATGATCTCAGAGGGCCTCCCCTATCTGAGTCAGATCCCCCTGCTATGTGCTCTCAAAGCACTGTAGACTCTCCTTGATTGCATTTATTGCAGTTGTAATTTCCCATTTTATTTTTGTGAGAGTTAGCATTCTCTCTCCTACTTGGCTGTACACTGCCTGAGGATGGAGAACATGTTTGTACTAGTTCATCATCATTGTTCAGGGTGCTGCTGTAACACATGAATGAGGCAGGGACCCATCCATTATGGTTTTCTGGAGCCTCAGGAGGATGTACCCACAGGTAACAAATGCCCCACTTGCTGTCTTTCAAGATTCAGGGCAATCTCTGCATGGCTGCTCAAGCCTGACTTGCAGGTTTACCTTGTTACAGGGACCCCCACTGAGCCTATGGAGCTCAGGCCTGCCCTGAAAGTTCTGCCCCCCAACCAGATCTCTCATGGCACCTTTCCCAGCCCTGAGTGAGGAGGAGAGTCCCCAGCTGGGCTTTAGCCTCCAGGAGAGCTGAGACACATTATCCCTTTTCTGAACAGGTGATCCAGAGTCTTCTCCCTGACAAGGGAGAAGAGTTGTATGTATTTCAAAGGGAAGGGGAACAGGGAAGGCAGAGGTTGCAGAAATGGGCTGCAGGGAAGGTCTCCTACATGATTGCACCTTTAGGGTAGAGATATATAATCTTTATAAATCATAAACCAGGATGCTTATATTTCCCACATCAGAGCATCACAGGTACAAATCCTGGGCTCATCTCGAGAAAGATATAGGGGAAGGTGGTGGTCCATGACTCATTGATTTTTAGTTTCAAGTCAGCAATTTCCAAACTTCTTACCATGTGATCCACCCTCACACCAATGTGCACATTTTTAAAAGATTTTGTCTCTAACAAAATTTTCTTTTGAAAACTTAGACAGACATGCAGTTATATGTATGTCCAGTCTCTATATAAATATATATATATATATACATACATACAAATACATATATTTTTATATATTTAATTCTAAAGTGAAGAAATTTCCCTTTTTCCAGGGCCTGAAGTGGAAAAAAAATATCAAGGAAGAAGAGACAGAGAGGAGTGGATGGGGTGAGCTATTTCAGGGGTTCTGTATCCTCATGTCCTGGATGTGGCCCCCAGTCTGTATCCCCATCTCCACCCCTCACCCCACAACCAAGATGAGAGGCCTGAGGTGACAAGAAAGGGTCACTACTTAGGAGAAGAAGTAAGAAATCTGACTTTAAACCTAATAACTTCCCCAGTCCTTTGTTTTCTCTAAAACTAGGCTGAGCTTCCCTAATTCCACATGGAAAATTCAGTCTTCAAAGTAGGAGGTCATTGATCAGAGAATCACAAAATGTCAATATTGGAAGGGACCTTAGATTTAGGCCAACCTCCCCATTTTACAGATGAAGAAATTGAGGCCCAGAGAAAGATAGGGACTTGCTTGAGGCCATATAAAAGCCAGGATCAGATGCCAGCTCTCCCGTCTTCTACTACTTTTTGTTTCTCCTAGGTGGTACCTGTCGGCCACCCAACCCAGTCAGCGGCCAGAGCAACACCTCATCGTTCATCAGTCTTCCAGTCCCTTGGTTCTAGCAACCCTCAAACCTTCAGTGCCCCACTACCCAGTACCTGGACAGAGTTTGCTCCAGAAAGGCAGCATTCTGGCTGACAGCATCCACCAGCAGGTTGAAGTCCATCTGTACAGCATAGGCCTGCTCCAGCAGGGCACTGGGGACCAGTGAGGGGAAGAGCGTGAATGGAGCATAGCTTACCACCTGATCGAGGAGAGAGAGTGGGCAGGGATAGAACACCTGTGAATGGGTTGTATTCCTGCAAATGTAACCTCATGGAAAGTATGGCCTACATTTACTGAGGACATACAACCTGCAGAATAGTGGTTACCTCTGGGAAAGGAGGGCAGGACAAGAGGATGAGGAATGGACACAAAAATTCTAGACCTTGTGGTATTTTATCTCTTTACAAAAAAAAATCAGACACAAAATGGCCAAAAACAAACAAAAAACACAAAAATTACTGAGCACTTGCTGTGTGCAAGGCACTGTTTTAAATACTTTGAATGGATTCATCATTTAACTATGAGAAAGATACTATTGATGCTTAATAGATAAGGGAACCAAGTCTCAGGTTAGTTTAAGTAACATGTCCAAGATTATATAAAGCTGTTAAGTGGCCCTGGGATTTGAACCAGGATGGTTACTAAACAACATACACACACACACACACTCAGTTCCTAGCTAATTAATATCTAAGCTCAGGACCCTCTCCATGCCAGGAACTCACCCCTTGCCTTCTGGTTAGGGTAAAGAGAGAATCCTCCTGGTAGGTCTATGGCAGAAGTGAACCCTGGCCCCCAGAGAAGAAGCTGGGAGTCATTCCCCCCAGTATTAGAGATAATGACTCAGGCTGCCAGGCCTGGAATACCCACCCAGTCAGCTGCCAACACCTCATGGCTCATCAGTCTTCCAGTCCCTTGGTTCTAGCAACCCTCAGCCCTTCAATGCCCCACTACCCAGAACCCATTCTGAGTTCTTTGGACTTTGGCAGAGCCAGGAAACCCAAATACCATCTAGAACACTGTTTCTAGAAGGGGATAAGGCATTCTGAGATTTTCAACAACAAATGAACTAGAACTTGGGTAAGAGATGACAAAATGACCTTGAGACTTGGATTACGAAGCATTCCTGAGTTTAACCTCTGAGTTCATTTCAGTTTGTCATTAAGGCAGTTTGAGTTTATGTTATTAGAACTTGGTGTTTATTATTTGTTTTTAAAATATTATTATTTTGAATAGATAATATAAACCCATGATAGAAAATTCAAAAGAAACAGGAAACATAGTAAAAGTATGTCTCACTCCCACACTGGCCCCAATGGCCCAGTTCTCCTCCCCAAAGACAAATGGTTATACTAGTGGCTCACATATCCTTTTAAACTAATGTATATGTATATGTACATATTTTCTTTTTGTAATACACAGAGAAGCATATGATACCTACATTGTTCTGTTCTTTGCTTTATAAATATTTCAGAGACAGTTCCATATAACATTCAAATACAGCACTCCCATTCTTTTTAATGGCTCTATAGTATTCCATTCTTTGGAGAGATATATGTATACAATTTATTGAATCTAGCCTTCTACTATGAACATTTAGGTGATTACCCTTTTTCCCCTCCATTACAATCAATGCTTCAATGGATATCCTAGAATATACATTCTAAGTATTTTGTATCTGAGAAGGATCATAAACTGTAAATTTCTAAGAATGAAAATGTAAGATAGGGTAAATTCACCTAAATTTTTGGTAGATAATTCCAAAGTTGCCCTCCTTAGCATTTATTTTAAGACAAAACTTAGTAAGGGTATTTGTGAGAGTAAGGTTTCTTCAGCTTGAAGCCTTTGTGAGTCAGAGGGGGAATTGCTGCAGATTATGTAATAAGTGACCTAATATTCTGAATAAATGTGTGATGACTACAAGGGCGTTTCCTTGGCTTTAAATCCCAGAACTCTGCCTCTTCAACAAGTCCCATTTGGCCTGAACAACTCCCAGAGAGTTCTGCTAAAACGTCCCTCTGCCTCTGTCCCTACATCTCATTATGCCCACTTGAATTTGGGATCAATAGTATATGTTCTCTGCTGTTCATAGGTTAAAAGCTGAAACACACAGTTTTCTCACTTTTGATAGAGACACAGAAACCAAGTAACATTCTTCTACTAAAGGAAAACTATAGCACATGCATGACAATAAACACTCTGCCTCACAGTCAGGGAAACAGACGATGGGAAGAAGTAAGAAAAACTCCCATCTTATCTAAAGTGGGCAGCCAGAACTCCACTCTAGTCAGTTGTTGCCAGACAGCACAGGCAAGAAAGCAGGCCATGGTTGTCAGCTGATCTGATTTTTCAAAACAAGCTGGATATCTAGATTTTTTTTAATTTCATGATTTGGCTGACTTTTTAAAGACACTCTGGTTTAAAAAAAACTGTTAACAGTACTTGCCTCTGGGGAAGAAACAGTGGCTTGAGGAAGTATTCACATACTGGCATTCATATACTAAATGCCTTTTGAATTTTGTACCCTGTTCATGTACTTAAAAAAATAAACTCACTCCCTAAACCTGCAGGAGCCAGCTATTCAGTCTGCACATGGCTGGTTTGTAGCCTTGCTCTACATACATGATCAAAGTTCACACTTCTCTTCCACCCAATACAAAGCTTCTTGGCTGTCTGATTTTGGTCTGCCTTCTTTCCTACTATATCCATTTTTATGCCCTGCATTCAGTTGCATTTTCTTGAATATTTTTTGCCTTTTCCTACTTTGGGGCCTCTGGTATGCTATTCCCTTCCCCCATTTGTCCTTAAGACCTAGTTCAAATACCACTAATGAATTGCTCCCTTTTCCCAGTATCCTATACAGTATTCTGGGACAGGTAGTAAAGCATAGAAGCTCAGAGCATTGGACTCAGGAGGCAAACTACTTGGGTTTCAATTCAGGCTTATTAAATGACCTCAGGCAAGTTACTTGATCTCTTTGGGTCTTGGTTTCCTCATATGTTGTGCTGAGGACTAAATGAGTTAGTGATTCCAAAATGTTTAGAATAGTGCCTGGCACACAGTAAATACTCACTAAATGATAACTAATATTGTGAAGCAAGCTGCCTATGTTTTCTCATAGAACTACCATTATTTAATTTTGTCTTGTGGTACATTCTCCAACTAGATCATGAGCTCCAGAGGCCAGAGCTTCTGGCTGACTCACCTCTGTGCCTAGAATAGCCCTGCATAAAATAGGCACTTGGTAAAGATTTGGAATGAAACTGCACGTGTGCACACACATTACTGGGTTAGGAATCTCATTGAGGATTGTGACTTTTCTAGGCTCCATTAATTTCCAGAAAGACCAAGTGTTGGACCTTCACACAATAACCTGTATATTAAAAGAGGAAATAAAAATTTTGGAAGGGAAAAATGCTTGTCTGGATTCAGACAAACAGTTCACAAAATATAAAGTTCATAAACTAAGTAATTATATCGCCAAAGCTAGAGGCAGACCTTCCACAGTATCAGCCTACTTTAGATGACAACCATTCTCATTCACTTGGGCCTCGGACAACACTTACTGAATCTGCACTCTCCATCAGGCCCTTAACTAGGTTCTGAGCATACAGAGACAAAAGAGGATGTGGCTTGGTGAAAAAAGATAGTGGCAGCTCTTTAGTTACTAATATAGATAATCATAAGGTATACTGTTAAGTAAAAAAAAAGACCTTGTCTAGTATGCTTCTTTGTGTAAAAAGTGGGAAGAAGGAATACATACATATTTTCTTGTTATGAATAAACTATCTGAAGTATAAGCAAAATTGCTAAAACTCAGGTTGCCTTTCAGGCAGGAGAACAGGGTGGTTATGGAAGGTGGAAGAGAAAGTTAAATTGTAAACTCTTGTACTCATTGAAATTTGAACAATGAAAATGTCTTACCTAGTCAAAAATAAAAAGGTTTTTTTTTAAAGGATGAGATTTTTAAAAGATGTGGGTGGTTTGGATGCCGCACTTCCTTTATGTATCAACCCTAGTGAAATACTCATACAAGTGCCCAAATAGGCATGTATGTAGATATTACCTGTACAGGTAGTGCTACATGTAGTCATAACATTAGAAATCACCTAAATAGCCATCAGTAGAAGAAAGTGATCCATTCACTCCTGGAATACTGTGCATCAGAAGGAAGCTGACTCTAGTGGAGAGAGTTGCAGAGAGTTCTAAGACAGATTGTTAAATGAAAAACAAACAAAAACACACCACAGAAGAAAAACATGTATGATCCAATTTGCTTTAAAAAAAAACCATATATTTCTTTATATACACATATATGTATATAAATGCACAGAGAAAGACCTGGAAGGATATACTGGAAACCAATTACAGAGAAGGTAGTATGATTAGGGGTCTTAAAAAAATAATAGCTCACTGGGCAAAGTGCTTCACATGATCTATCCTTTAATTTTCTTACCAATTGATGAGGCGGGTCCCATTATTACCCCTTTTTTATATTTGAAGAAACTGCAGCTGAGAGAAGCTAAGCAACTTGCCTAAGTCACATTTCAAACCCCAGAGTTGGAATTTGATTACTCTAGCATGCTGTTTTTTACTTCATATGGTCTAAAGATCCGTTTTAGTTATTAAAAAAAAAATAAAGCAAAAGAGATGTGGTCTTTGACCCAAATAAGATGCCTTCAGCCTGGCAGGGGCCAACAGGATCCAGAACAGTGTGGTCGGTGCTGTGGGGATGGGTAAGGGCTTACATCCGAGGAGCTGGGCTCCTGTGAGGTCCTCAGCAACACTCCCTCAGACAGTGCTCGGTCCACAGCCTGCCAGGCTAGCTCTTCTAGCTGCTGCTCAGTCTGCAAGAGGCTCCCCCAGCTGGTGGCCATCCCAACCTGCAACAGGAGGAAAGAAGAGGGCTTAGTGACAGGTGGCCTGGGACCCAACAACCACTGAAACTGGCAGTGTTGTACAGGGGAGCAAACACTGAAACTGGCAGCTCTTAGCAGCTTCCATGAGCACAAAATGAAAAGCTTGACAAGGCATTTCCATTGTCACTCTCTCGTGATTCCTGATACAATGATGGCATTATTCTCACATTAAGGAAGTGGATGCTCAGAGAGTTGAAATGACTTGCCCAAGGAAATGACTAGTAAAACCTGGACTTGAACTCAAGTCTCTGGACTCCCAGCCCAATGCTTTTCTTTGGAAAAAGAGGCACTAATGTTCTATATGATTGGGGCAAGTTCCTCCCCACCCACCCCCAGAACTGTGAAACAAAGGTTATGGGGTAGATCCGTGGTTTCCAAAAACATCTGAATATTCTGGGAGCCTGAGAAAAAAATAGATTCCTGGGCTCCACTCAGAGATTCTGATTCAAGAGGTCTGAAAGGAGGGAAGGGCTGAAGCTCTCTATTTTTAAGTTTTCCTGGGATGGGAACCATTTCAATAGATAATTAATTTTCCTTCTAGCTCCAACAACCAATGTTGGCAGATCTCAAATAAATTCCATGGTGGGGGTTGGGGAGACAAAGAGAAGATTTTTGTGGAATACTATGAAATACAGCTAAGGTGAACCCCTCCTTCATACTAACCAGAAGCAAACTCACTAGCAGGAAGTGATTACATTCCTTATATAGACATATGTCATCACAGCACCAAAAGACAGAAAATAATTCTGAGAAATCACAGTAGCAGGATAGAAGTAACTGAAACCCAAGTGCCCAGTATAATAGGAAGAGGATTCCAACTGGATACCCTGAGATACACAAGGGTCAACCAACTCATACCTTGATACTCACTGATTTTCCAGCAGGCCCTGGGGGGTTAAGAAGATTTGGATAAAAATCTGGAAACACCAGTTATTAATTTTGTTTTGCCCTATTGTCATTTGATTTTAGGAATGGAACATGGCTGCCAGTTCAGTGGTTCCCCAGGAAGAGAGCTAGAGAATGACAAGTAACCTCTATCACATTCAGGTCCATCCCCCTCTCTCCATGGCAGAACTGGTGCTAGATCCATTATGAAAGTCTGCCAGCTTCAGCTCATGAAGAATGAGCATGTGATTTCAAGAGTGTCCTGACAACATCCCTGTTGGGTGAGACATAGATAAGGCAGTCATAGTAGAGAACAAAGCTCTGGGGTCAGGAAGACTTGGGTTTGAGTCCATAATATTACTTCCTTTATAAATAAGGTTGCCATGTGGATTAAATGAGAAAAATCTGTGTGCAGTTCCTTAGCAGCATTTAGCTAAGGCAACTAGAGCTGCTTTTTTTGGCTGAACCCACTTTACCAGTGGAAGACTTGTCAGAGGTCACATAGCAGACTGGAGGCAGAGCCAGGACAGAACCTGTGACTCTGACATTAGAGCAATGGAACCCTTCACTAGCCCCCATCTCTTTACAACTCTGGGATTCCAGCACATTTGCCTGCGGTTTGGCTTTTGTTTAGGTGTTTAACACTGGCATCTACTGCTAGGCCCTTGACTAGGTACTGAGGGCAGAGAATAAGATAAGACATAATAATAATAACTATGATAAGTGCTAATTGGGCCCTTTGTTTTTCTCATTCTAGCCTCAACCATTCTTGTGCCTTTATTTTGCTGAATCTATACCTTCACAGTAGTGCTTTCCTGGTCTTCAAACTAGAATATCCAACTGTGTACTGGGAGTCTTTCCAGAACCAGAACAGCACTTGTTTTTGCCTCCACACATATCTGCTTCTCCTCTGATGATCCCCACCCAGACACTCCCCTACACCCGATTCTCTCCAAATCCTGTGGATTCTAACTACATACTTTGAATTCCTTGATTTCTCTCCATCCCCTCTGTCAGAAGCCTAGCTCTCACTACCATCATCTGCTCCCTGGGCTCTAGACAGATTCAGAATGAGGTTATCTCCAGTGACTATAAGACACCAGGCCGTCTCCCACTTCCAGACCTTGGCACGTGCTACTGTCTCTCTTTGCAGCACTCCCCACCATTCCGGACCAGGGGGTTCAGCACTTAGTTTCAGAAGCCGCGCCTGTTCTTCGCCCGGGGCTTCTCCCCCCCATTACTTCTCTCTGTACTTTAGGAATAATGTCTCCAGCGCCTACTACAGTGCTCAGTGACTGTTAGATATAGATAAATGAACGACAGACTGATGCCCGATCACCAAAAGCCTTAAAATACCCACAAGAAAACCCGGTTGGACTTTATCAGAGGCCGAGGCCAGTGCAACAACGTGGTCTCCTGCCCAGACCTGCCCCAGTTCACCAGCCTGCTCGCTTCCACTCTGGACAAAGTTTGTATTTAATGGCTTTCTGTTTTTTTGTTTTGTTTTTAACTCCGGCTGTAGTCCCACGACACAGGCCCGATCCGGAGTCAGGAGAGCTGGGAAATCCAGGATCAACACAGGCCAGACCAAACCCCTCACTGGACACCAGCTTCCTCATCCTTGCCACTGGTTTGAGCTGCAAGATCCCTCAGCCTCCGAGGTTCTAACAGCAGGTTAGAACCCTCCCTCACATCCTTCCTCCCGAGGAATCGTGGCCCTTGCCGGCCGCCGTTGCTACTCCCCAACCTACTGGTTTGTCGTCCAGCTGTACTCGGTTCTCAGGCCCCTCGCGCGGTTACCCAAGGTCCAGGGGGCGGGGCCTCGACGACACCCAATGCGCTTGCGCAGACCGCAGAAGCAGGGCTTCAAGAGCAGGGCGGGGGAGGAGAGTCGCTGCCTGCTGAGCTGGACGGCGGCCGGGAAGGGACAGTCCGTGAGCGGTCAGCCTTGGCATTAGGGGTGCGTTGGCTGGACCCGGGAGAACAAGACTTTGGGAAGGAGGGGAGGAGCCGGGCTGTGTCGGCGGAGAGCTTCGGGTTTGCATAGCTCGTAGGGCATCAGAACTGGTGGTGTCCGATATAAGATGGGGAAAATGATACCCAGAATGGGACAGTCACTACCTCGGGGACACACAGTTGGTGGGGGTAGGTGTGGTAATAGAGGTTCAGAGAAGGGTAGAGACCCGCGCAGGCTCCCATAGCACGTTAAGGACCGAGCAAGTGTTAGAACCCAGGCTTCTGTTTTCCACCCAACTGGGTTGCAGAATAGCCCACCTTCCAGATTAATCCCAGGACAGCTGCAGGAAAAACCCAGGAGGCAAAAGAAAAGCATTTCCATTTTTCCAGCTATTTTTAAGTTAACGCTTGAGAGTGATCCAGTGTTACTCAGAATGTCACTTGCATCAGGATCTGGGACGGTTTTTTAAAATGTAGATTCTCGATTCCCTACCCTCAAAAGTAGGAATTGGGCAGCCCCTCCCAGGTCTTCTAACTGTTCCTTCTTTCTGACTTGTGATAAGATTGTTCTCAATCTGAAGCACCTGATAAAATTTTAATTAAAGTGAATTTATCCGTCCAGGCTTTGGGGAATGAACCATGAATAAGACAGAGCACCTACTTCTACATCTGATTAAGAAAGAAGATAGGTAAACAGTGCTTTTCTCCAGAACTGGGGAAGGCCTTTGGAATCTTGAAGGATGAGTAGCAATGCGTAAGCAACGAAGGAAGTAGGAGTGGAGGTGAAAGGCAGGAATGGGAGCAGTGTTGCAAGTAACAGGAACAGAAACAGCAAGAGAAAATAATTCTGATTGTGGCTAGGCTTGTTTTAGAGAAGGTGAGGAGTTTGATGTTCATAATGAGAAGAGCCTGGGGGTTGGAGCAGGCTGAAAGGGGCTCAGTCTTGTAGAGGGAGCCTTGGATAGCAGGTTAAGGAGTTTGGCATTTGTCCAATGAATAATGGAAAGCTAAGGGTTTTAAGCAGGGGAGAGACATGGTCTGTTTTGAGTGTTAGGTGCTGGTTACAGCCTGGCAAATGGCTTGGAAATGGGGAAACTAAAGCCTGAGAAATTGCTCCCAAGGAGTTAATGTGTGAGATGATGAGGCAGTGGCTGAGGAGGAGAGAAGGGGATAGATTTAAGAGACATTTAGCAGGGCGAACTATAACTATAATCAGTGGCTAAACGCAGGGGCCAGGATATTTCACATTCCTTAAATAAAGCATGTACATTTTCTGTCTATTGGACAGACTGAGCCCTCCAATCTTGTTGGAGGGAGGTAAGGGATGGATGGCTGGTTATTGGATGATGTTTCTATAGTGTCCTTCCCCTATCTTGCTTTTTTACCTGAGGGAGAGTCTGAAGCAGCAATTACTTTAATAGGCCCCAGGTGGCAGGAAAAGTCCACTTTAACCAGGAACAAAGGAAGCTATTTCTAGTGCAGCATGAAGTTAAAAAAATCGAGACCCAGGGATCTCTGTACAGGTTCCCCTCTTCCAAGATGGGTGCCAAATTATGTGTATCAGGTGCCTACTGGTGAAATTTGGGGAGGATCCCAGAACTTAACAGCCTTTGGTTGAGTCCCCTCACATTGTGGCAGGTAAGGTATCTTTATTCCCATTTTGTAGATATGTCAGCTGAGCCTCAGAAGTTAGTGACTTGTTCAAGGGGACCAAGTTCGTGGTGGGACTTGGACTGAGGGGTTCTTGGCCAAAGTTCTTTCAAGTGAGGCTTTGCCTTTCCTGCGCCCTCTGCCCAGATAACTGGCTCCTTTTTATCATTCAGATGTTTCCTCCTCAGATGCCACCCATACACCTATCAGTTTTTATTACATTATCCTGTGTATTTTCTTCATAGCACTTATATCTGAAATTATTAATTTTATTGGTCTGTTTTCCCTCCACTGGAATGTGAGCTCCAGGAAAATAGGGACATTGTCTTACCCATTTTGCTCCCAGCACCTGGAATGATGCCTGTCGCACAGTAGATGTTCAATAATAATTTGCTGAATGATGGAAATAAACTGGGGAGGGAGGAAGGGATGGAGATCAAAGTTTAATATGTTTCAGATACTTAGTATGTTTCCCTGTACTTCATTTAATCCCCCACAGCCTTTCAAGGTAGATACTGTATTTCCTTGGGTGGTTAAGAAGACATGCTGAGGTCAGCACATTGTTACTTTTGAGGCCATAGGTACCTTTGAAAATCCCCATTTGACACAAACTTTTTGCAAATCACCTGGAGAAATTTACAGACCTCCTGTGGGCTCACTCAGGGATCCCAGACCAAGGAACCCAAGATTAGGGAACTTGCCCAAGGTCTCTCTGGCCTCAAGCCTTGGGTGGTTCCTCACTCCATGGTGAACATAGATTCCACTTACTGGATTACAGAGAGCCTGCTGAAGATTCTGGAACAGAGAGAGGTTATGATGCACTGAGCTTTGATGTCTCAGACCTGGGTTCAATCCTGCCTCCACAAACTAGCAGTGTGACTATAGGAAAGGCTACTCACTTCTTTGAGGCCCACTGTCCTTACTTTCAAAGTGGCATCTATTTTTTTCCTAATAATAACTAATCTTTATCTGCTCATTAAGTGCCAGGTACTTGGCTGATGGCTTTGCAGTTGTTATCTCATGTTTCACCACAGCCCTGTGAGGTTGGTACTGTTATCATCTCCATTTTACAGCTGGGACTCAGATGCTGGAAGAGGTTCTGACTTGCCAGAGAGCATGCCCCTTCACACTATTAGCCAGTGTGCTCACACACACACACTTGGGATGTGCCATGAGCTCAGGCTTCCCAAACCTGACTTTTGAACCCATTGCAGTCTCTGTTCTTGGGGTTTGAACACTTGAGTCTGAATTAGGTGAGAAGAAACAAGGAGGGCTGCACTGCAGCAGGAAAGAAGGCCAGTCCCTTCATTTTGGATGGTTCCCTTCCTCTGTGAGGGCCTCCCTCCAAGCCTGGACTGAGCCTCTTGACTGGGGCATCACTGTCATCCCAGGGTCTGCACTGCACGTGATCTGCATCTGTTGTCTCTTTTTAGCAATGGCATCACCCTGCCTGGTATCATTGTTTATGAGGCTATTTCCCCACTTGGCTGGGGGCCACTGCTCGGCCATTCAGAGTGTAATTCCTCTGTTTTCTGGCCCCTTGCATGGGCCAGGCCCAGCAGTGCTGCTCAGGAAATGCCTGTGGAATCAAAGAACTCTCCCCTGTGTGGAGCATTTACTGTGTGCCAGGCCTGTCCTGAACACTTTATATGTTTATCACATTTACACCCCCACAGTAATCCTGGGAGGCAGAAGTTATTGTCCCTGTTTTACTCAGGAGAAAATATTGTTTGGCTTTGCTTTAGGCCCACTTGCAATGATTGATGGCACCTGGACTGACTTCAGGGCCTGTGCCGTCATCATCCATGATGTGTCCTTGAAATTGTGCACCGATGAAGGGGAGACGTGCTCCTCAGCCCCTAGATCCTCAGAGGCTGCCTGTAACAAGTTTCTAGTCCAGCTTTCATTGTATCCATGAGGAAACAGAAGCCCAGAAAGGAGAGATGACTTACTTACAGCCCCTCTTTTCCACTTACTATGTATCTACTTAACTTTTGGGCAGGATGGGATCCAATTTTACTCAACAGTATACCACCCAGGTAGCCCAGTGCCTGGCCCAGGTTGACACTCAGCAAATACTTTAAAATTATATTTATTATGAAAACATTAAGAAAGGTATAAAGATCAGTATAATGAACACCCATATACCCACCACCCAAACTGTGAAGTAAAACTTTGTTAATATAGCTGTAGGCCCCTGTGTGCCCCTCCACAACCATACTCCCCCAGAGGTAGAGCCTCCTGAATTTTGTTATTCTTGTGTAATTTTTTATTGAGATATTATTAATATGCCATAAAATTCAATCTTTATAAGTGTACAATTCAGTGGTCTTTAGTATGGTCGTAAGATTGTACAACCATTACCACTATCTAATTCCAGAATTTTTTCATCACCCCAAAAGAAACCCTGTAAGCCTTAGCAGTCACACCCATTCCTCCGGTCTCAGCTCCTGGCAATCACTAATCTGTTTTCTGTCTCTATGTGTTTGCCTTTTCTGGACATTTAACGTAAATGGAATCTTTTATGTGGCCTTTTGTGTTCACTTACTATAATGTTTTCAAGAGTCATCCGTGTTGTAGCACATATCTGTATTTCATTCCTTTTTATGGCTGAATAGTAATCCATTGTGGATGAACCACATTTTGTTCATCCATCCCTCCATTGGTGAACATTTGGGTTGTTTCCACTTTTTTTCTATTATAAATAATAATGCTGCTATGAACATGTGCAAGTTTTTGTGTGGATGTATGTTTTCAATTCTCAGGTATATGCATAAAAATGGATTTGACAGGTCATATGGTAACTCTGTGTTTAACTTTTTGAGTAACTGCCAGACTCTCTTCCGAAGTGGCTTTACTTTTTTACAGTCCTACCTGTAGTACAAGCGTTCCAGTTTTTACATCCTTGCCAATACTTGTTATTGTCTGTTTGATTAGGACCATCCTAGTGGGTGTGAATGGTATCTCATTGTGGTTTCGATTTGCATTTACCTAATGACTAACGATGAGCATATTTTCACGTGCTTCTAAAAGCCATTTGTATATCTTTGGAGAAATGTCTGTTCAGATCTTTTGCCCACTTACAATTGGGTTGTCTTTCTGTTGTTATGAGAATTCTTGATACATTCTGGATACCAGACCTTTATCAGATATATGATTTGCAAATAGTTTCTCCCATTCTGTGTGTTGTCTTTTTGGTTTCTTGATCATATCCTTTGATGAACAAATGTTTTTAGTTTTAATGAAGTCCAGTTCATCTATTTTTTCCTTGGTTTCTTGTGCTTTGAGTGTCATATCTAAGAAACCATTGCCTATTTCAAAATCATGCAGATTTACACTTACGTTTTCTTCTAAGAGTTTTGTAGCATTCACTCTTACATTTAGGTCTTTGATTTGTTTTAGTTAACTTTTGTATATGGTGTGAGGTAGGGCCTATGTATTTTAATTCTTTTACCAGGTGTATGTTTCTAAACAATATACAATGCTATATTTGGACTTTAAATAGTAATGTATTGTTTATATTATTGTGCAGCTTGCTTTTCTCATTCAGCTTTATTTGAAGAGTCATCCTTGTTGAGGAGGAGAGCTAATTTATTCATTTTGCTCTGTAGATTACACTGCATTAAAATACCACATTTCATTTACCTTTTCTCCTGTGAATGGTCCTTTGGATTATCTCTACTATTTTTCTATTACAAATGGTATATAGTCTAATATGTGCCTCCTTGTGCAGTGTGTTGAGGTCATGAGCATACTCAGATTCCCTAGATAAGACAAAATTTATCTCCCAAGTGGCTTTACAAATTTGCACTTCTGCCAGCAATGTATTAGAACTGCCTGTGTCCTCCTGAATCCTCACCAAGACTCAGAATTGTCAGGCTTTTTTGGTTTTGCCAGTCTAGAAGATATAAAATGATATCTCATTGGGATATCCCAGATTAATAACATTTATTTTTCAGTAAATATTTGCATGGTTTGATGATAGATGCATGGAAGCAGAATGGATGCAGCTCTTTGATGAAGAGATGACCCTGTATTATGCTTGTGGCTAGAGGATGGCAAGGCTCTGGGCCTAGACTGTGCTGGCTCTTTGTAGGAAGACCCTGGAGTGAAGAAGTGTTGGGCAAGACCAAAAACCCTATATACAGGAGAAGGCATTTGTCACCTCAAAACCAATGATGGGAGCCTTTCTCCAGGGAGAGGCTATAGTCCTGCCCTTCCATCCCCCCCCAGATTTTCACCAAGAAGGAGTAGGGGAACTGAAGCTTGAGAAGCCAGAAGGGAATTGTGTAAAGATGAGAACGGAATCCCATGGTCTTAAGAATGACCCCTTTTGGGGGACTTTCTCCTGGTATCTGTATTGATGGTATTATTTCCCTTGTTTATTCTACTGAATTTGGGGATAATGATAATAAGAAAAAGACTAGTAATGATCATGTATTGAACACTTGTGATGTGTGAAGCATTGTACCTTTTCTTTTTTTTTAGTATTATCTCATTTAATTCCCTATGGAGTAGGTGCTTTTACTATTCCTGCTTGACAGATGACAAACAGAGGGTCAAAGAGACAGAGTAACTGAGGACTTGCACCCAAGTGATCTGACTCCAGAACTCTTAAGCACTGTGCTGTATTATTTTTATTGTTGGCCTGCTCAGCTAAACCCAGGAGAGCAAAAAATGGAGAGGTTTACCCAGGCTTGAGTGGGTGAGAAACCTGAGACACAATATCCACTGTGCCTGGTGTGGAGGGAGCAGAGGGCAGAGTAAGAGGCCCTTGGGGAAGATGGTTTCTGGGAGGCCGATGCCTCTACTCCAGTGGACACGGCCCATTCACAGGGGTTTATGGGAGCCTCTTCTGCACCAAGTCCTGTGACTGCTGGGGCTACAGAGTCGGATCTGCCTGTTCCCGGGTCTTAAGGAAGACCTAGTCTTGTCGGGGAGACCGAGGATAAGCAGACCTACCAGTAAATGTGATGACTTTAAAAATTGGGCTATGTGGTATCAAGGGGGAAGAGAGAACATTTGTAGAAGGGACCTAATTTAGCTATTCAAGGGAAACCTTTTCGAGGAGGTGTCATTTGAGCTGAGACTTGAAGGACAAAAAGGAGGCAGCCATGCACTAGATTGGGAAGGAGTATTCCAGGTAGATGAAATAGCAGAGGCAAAGTCCCTAAGGCGGAAAAGAGCTTGGTAGTAAATTCTCAGAAGGCCGCTGTATCTGGAGTGGAGTGTGTGAGAGGGTGGAGCTGCCAGCGAGGAAGCCAGGGAGTTGGCAGTGCCTCTAGGCCAAGGTCAACCGATGGGTCCACAGTTTACCAGTTCAAACTGGTAAGGTCCAGGTACTCCATAAAAAATCTCTTCTTGCTTTTCCCTAAGGAGTGGTATACTCAGGAGTGACTGAATCCTAATGCCTGGTCTGGGAAAGAGGGTGGAGTATATAGGGAGAGTTCTTGGCATCTGTCCCCAGACAGATGGAACAAGAATTTGGAGGGTGTGGGTGGCCTTAGCCTCCCAGAAAACAGGTGATAACATAGCACCTGAAACTGAAAGCTGTCCAAATATTCTTCAGCAGATAAAGGGTAAACAGACCGTAGTACATTCACAATATGGAATACTACTGAGCAACAAAAAGGAATGAACTTTTGACATAAAGCAACAACTTTGATTAATCTCCAGGGAATTGTGCTGAATGAAAAAAGCCAGTCTCAAAAGATTACATACTATAGATTTTATATAACATTTTGAATCAACAATTTTAAAAATGGAGGACAGATTGGAGGTTGCCAGAGGTTAAGGATGGGGGGGAGGAGGGTATGGTTATAGAGCAACACTTTTTTGTTGGAGCCTTTCAGTACCTTGATTGTGGTGGTAGATCCATGAATCTACACAAGTGATAAAATTGCAAAGAACTAAATACAAGTATATGTAAAACTAGGAAAATCTGAATAAACTTGGGGGGATTTTATCAATGTCAATACAGGGAATATCGCTGCATTATTTCTTATGACTGCTTGTGAGTATACATTTATCTAAAAAATTTCAATTAAAAAATGAAATTTAAGGGCCAAAGCATTATGTAGGACAATAGAGATACTTGTAATAACATTTTCAACCCATAAAAAAAAAATCCTGAGGGCTGTGTCTGAGGAGGCTTCTTACCCTTAAGTTAGCCACATCCACCTTCTCAGGGAGGTTGGTGGTATACCCTAAGATGTGGAAGAGCGCAGGGTCACCCTGGACACATCAGAGTACTTGGGCTAGACTGACTGGTTGGTTTCTGAGCTTAACCCTGGGCCTCTCTTTGCCCTTCACTCCTGAGCGGACTGACCATGATCACAACGGCAAGGGCAGAGCTACAACCCCCCACCCTTCGACTCTACCTCTAATTGGTCTTTTGAGAAGGACAGACATTCTTGACTCATTCTCCTCTCTACACGTTGGGCTAAATGCCCCTCCCCTGGGATGCCCTGCATCAGTTATTAACTGTCGGTGCCTGTCTCTTCCATCAGACAGACTCATAGACCTGAGGAATAAGTACAGAAGTGGTCCCAGTCTGACAGGCATCAGAGAGTGTCTGTTGAACTCAACTAAATGGGAAGCTGACCAAGCTGGGACAAGCCTGCCTTGATCCTGAGACCCCAGAGAAGGCAGGGCCGTGGCACAAGATTGTGGGGATGAGGGTAGCTGTGGTCTTACAAGGTGCTGGGACTTTTCCTCCCACATGGCAGGCCCACTAGGATGTTGTTTCCAGAACTTGGGCTGCCCTGGGCACTGCCTCAAATTCCATCCCCAGAATGGCCAATCCAAGGCTTCTCCACCATACTTCCCCCAACATACATATAGCCACAGGGTTCACATGTCCACATTGTTGACCTCTTACCATGGAGTAAGCACTTTGGTTCATTTATTTCTCTCATCAACATTTTAAGGCCAGGTACTGTTTGTATATCCATTTTGCAGAGAGTGAATCCAAGGCTCAGAGAGGTTAAATAACTTGCTCCGGGTCACTCAGCTCATAAGTGGCATGGCAAGGATTTGAAGAGGCAGTCCTAACATGTGCCCAACCTAGGCCAACCTAGTCCCTGCGGGTGCAGAGCTGAAAAAGAAACACTGCCTGCTTATATGGAGCTAATGATAATATCATCAGACATTTACATAGTGCTTATATATATCAGGCATAGGCTAAGTTTTTCATGTATGTTATTTCATGGGCTCTGCATAACAACCCAATGGAATAAAGTTATATCCATTTTATGATGGAAGTTGAAGCTCCAAGAGGAAAATAGACCTGCTCAAGGTCACATAGCAAGTAAGGGACACGGCTCAACAGTCTGACTCTAAGGCCAGTGCTGTCAGATTCTTTTCTGTCATCTCTCCCCCAGACCTATTTTTGGCTTCCTCCCTCTTCCCATCCCAGGCCTCCCCTCACCCCAGTTCCCCTGGGTAGCCTTTGTCTGTAACCCCCATCCCTTTTATTCATATTCTGAGCATAGTGTGGAGCCTGGGGTGGAGCCAGACTATCTGTATGGAGAGCCCTAGGGGGATAGTCCGCATCCTAGGCCCTTCAATCCTTCCTGTTCTAACAGCTGCCTGGCAAGGGGTGTTTTAGAAGGCCCACCACCCAATCCCCGTACCTGCCTGTGGTGGACAGAATGTGTGTGACCCGTGCAGTGCAGAGGATGGAACCAGCAGGATACCCACACCTGGCAGGGGGGCCAGCATGCCAGGGGGTGGGGGCAGTGCTGGGCCTCTCAGGGATCGGTGGTTCTGGAAGCTGATATGAGTAGCAGCAACTGCTAGCATTATCTGGGCTCTAAGAATAGCTTGGGGTGAAGAGTTGGGGGGCCAGGGCAAGAGCTGGAGCCTGTTTCCATTGCCCCCTCTACCTCTGCTGCTTGGCCTGGAAACTGGGAACCCTCCCTTCTGGCTTACCATTTGGTCTAGGATGGTTTCATATGGACACATCTTGTCCACTATTGGGCTGGGGGAAGGAGAGTGTCCTGGGGACTCAGACCCAGGGCTGAGAGCAGTGAGCCCACAGCCTGAGGACTGGCCTTCACCCAGGCCCTCTGCACTGCCACAGAATAAAGGCTTGCTTTTTCAAGGATCATGTTGGAAGCAACCCTTAGTCACTTAGCAGATACTTAAGAAATAGGTAGTACATACACATGATTCAAAATTCAAAGGCTTAAAAGGATATACAAAGAAAAAAATCAGTCTCCCTTCCTTCCCTAGCCCCCAGCCACCTCTTCCCCTCTGCAGAAGCAACAACTCTTACCAGCTTTTTGTCACTGCCTTCCCCTGGTGGTCCCTCCATAGGGGAACACACAGATACACAACTCTTCACTCTCCCCATTTTTCATGGGTGATAGCATATCCCATAAATTCTTCTGCTTTTCACTTTTTTCACTTAATGATTTATCTTGGAAGTAACAACAGTATTTTATTGAGTCACCAGTCTGTGCCAGGCAATACTCCAGCACGTCAGATGTTTTAACTCATACAGTACTCATCGGAATCCTATGTGGTAGGTACTTGTTATGAATCTTCATTGTTAAGAGGTTACATAATTTTCCAAGATTTCATTGCTGGTAATTGGCAGAGCCAGGATTCAATCCCAGGCAGTCTGACTTTAGATAAGATGTTCGTCACTACTCTATACTGCCACTCATGCTTGAGTTGTATCACTACACAGCACGTCCTCACTCTTCCTAAGGGTCAACGTAAAAAATGTATATTGAACACTGGCCATGGCCAGGCTCAGGCTGGGATACAGCAGAGAATAAGAAAACCTAGGTCTCTGCTCTCATAGAACTGGCATCCCAGTGCCCATGAGTGTCAACCAGAGCGGGAGAAGGGAAACCCACATGTCACATAAACTCACATGCCCGTGTGCAGGTCTGCTGTTCACACACACCTGTGTCCTTATGCATTGGTCCTACACAGTTCTGAGCTGGAGGGCCTCAGAGCTCAGAGCTGTGGTGGGAACATGGAGGTCCAGACCGAGGTAGACGCTTAATGAGAGATCATGATGTGGCCCTAGGGAACCTTATCCCCTGCCCCTTAGGACCCATTTCAGTGGGACTGGTGGGTGTGTCTCTAATCCAGGGCCCAACCATTGTTTGAAGTTGGGAACAATTGAAGGGCAAGGGAGCTATAGATAGATCCACAGCTGCTGTCACCTGTTCCGGCCTGGGCACTGGGCCCAAGCATTGTCTACTTGGGGGCACTCTACCAGTGAGGGCCCACTGCGGGTGGAGTTTTGTCCAGTCCAGCTCAGCTCTAGAGAGACTGAGTCATAGGCCAAGACAGAAAAATACAGAGTCTTGGAGGGCAAAGGGAGACAGGTTGATACAGAAAGACCAAGACCCTTGAGAGATAGAGAGCCAAAACACTGAGCTTGGTTGGGGTTGGGAGCAGAGATGGAGAACTATGGAGACAGTGTGGGCCTAGGACAAAGGCTGAACTCAAGGATGCAGCAAATCAGAGATGTAGACCAGAGCCTGTGCTGGGGTTCAGAC
Organism: Smutsia gigantea; assembly: GCA_032199065.1. NCBI lineage: Eukaryota > Metazoa > Chordata > Mammalia > Pholidota > Manidae > Smutsia > Smutsia gigantea. Next base: position 168,698 of record JAVSCE010019495.1, read on the forward strand.
CACTTCAGACCAACCATCCATCCATCTTTCCATCCATCACTTCATCCCCAGGAGAACTACACATGTGCATTTTTCTATGGGGCAAGTACATCCCAGATTCTTCTGGGGCAGCCTGAGGTACCCTTGGGAGTGATATGTGAGGCCCCCGGGGTCTTTGAAAGGGAGAGGTTGTGCTGCTGGGTCTAGTCGTAGCTTTCATTCACTGTGTGACCTTGGGCAAGGACCTGCCTCAGTATCCCCAGCTGTTCCTAAGAGAGTTGGTTTGCTTGATTACTAAAGGCTCCTTTCATCCTCTGATGCCTGTTCAGACATCCCCCCTCACGTATCTAACCTCGCTCCCTCTTGCTGCAGCTGAGGCCCGGCCGCAGTTCCCTCCTTTGTTTGCCCTTTATGAGATGGGGGACAGCTGGTCTTTCCCCGCCCCTCCCCCTCCCCCCCCAGTAATCTTTCAGCCATAAATCCATGCTGAGGCTTCTGTCCTCCGGATAAACAGCCCTGTTGCCTTTTGGCAGTCCTCATCCTATTTTCTGTTTGAAGCCTCAGAGCTGGGGCCCACTCGGGCCCTCTGCACCTGCCCTGAGCCCCAGGAGGGAGACAGGCCTTGGATGAGCAGGGGCCCCACATGCCCCAGGGTGCCAGGGTGGAGGGCCCCTCTTTGGGCCTCACCACCTCGCATTTGGACCATTATGGCAGCCGCCTCCTAAGTGCGTCTTCCTGCCACCGGTCTCGCCCCTGCAGTACGTCCTCCACACCAGCTGCCACAGGGATCTTGTGAATGCATAAATCTGACCACGCTGTCAAATGCCCTTGCTCAGAGCTCTTTGATGAGAAAAATAAAATAAAAATGCCTTTGATAGCTCCCCAACTCCTGCAGGATAAAACGTTAACTCCTCACCTGGCTTTTGAAGCCCTTCACAGCCCTTTCCCAACTGTCCCATCCAGCCACCCGCCCTGCGCGCTCTCTGCGGCCTCAGCCTGTGTGGCTGCTCCACCCTTGGATTCGGGCCTCCTGCTCTCTGTCCCCGCTCCTCTGCCATAGCTGTCTCTCCTCCTCTGGGCTCCTCCTCTCGCCTGGGCGACCACAGCCTCCTCACTGCTCTGCCTGTGGCCCCTCTGGCCCCTCCAGTCCATTCTCTATACAGCAGCCAGAGGGATCATTATTCATCTTCAGCCCCCTTGCTCTCCTGCCTTGATGGCTTCCTGTCACACTTGCAGTAAAGTCCTGAGTCCCTTCCAAGTCCTATAAGACCTGCCTACCTATCTATCTTCCCCGTAAAACTCTCCCCCTTTCCCAGTCTGGCAGCACTAGCATTGTGACAGGACCTCAAACACACCAAGCTATTTTCTGCCGTACAGCTTTTGTATTTACTGTTCCTTCTGCTTGGAATATTCTTCCTCTAGCTCTTCGCCTGGCCAGCTCCTGCTCATTCTTCAGGTTTCACCTTAAATGTCACCTCTTCCTGACCAACCTGTATAAATGCTCTCCAGCATTACTCTGTTTAGTGCTTTCAAGCATGTGCCACAGTCCTTACTTACCTCAGAAAACAGATTTGCTTGTTTATTTACTTCTGCTCTGTGAAGGAAGGGACCTTGGTGTCATGCCCCTCTCCTTGCCAGTCAGAGTGTCAAACTAGCTTCTAGCCTTCCAACTCCTTCGTCTGACATCTTCTTTGAGTGTCATTCTTTCCTCACTTGGACAGAGTGCCATGTTCTCATCCCAGGTATAGAAGCTGTCTGATGCATGTGGAATTGGATTCATGTGTCCGTCCTGGCTGTAGTAGCATTTTACAGAGCCCTTCAATGTCCTTACCTAAAGAAGGACTTTCAGGAACTGGGGGCATTGGTGGCAGATGTATTTTGGGCTGAGGATGGTTCCCAAGGCACATCTTTGCCTACCTGCTGGCCCTTGCTCTTTCCAATACTCAGCTACCCCCCTAACATTTTGGACTAGAAGGTGGGAGACCAGAGGTCCCTGTGCCCCTTTTGGGTTTTGCCCCATCAGCTCATTGCTCATGGAGGTCTCCCCAGAATAAACCCAGCTCCGCAGCTACCTACAAGTCTGGCTGCTACTAAGCCGTGGACTCCAGGACTCTTGGCCATTACTGCTCTGAGGGCTTTGGTGGAGAAGACCTGGGGACACCTAGACCTTGGTTTCCCATTCGGCTCCAGCCCCCCTACATCCTCAGACGTTTAATCTCTATCTTTGACCACTTTACCCTCTATTGGATCCTGATCCTCCCTTCCAACTCCGTTCCTAGCCAGGCCCAAGGTTCCTGGCTGTGCTGTGGGGAGTGTAAATGCAGGTGGACAGACAGCATTTCAGTCTTTGAGGGAATCAGTAGGCCTGTCCGGGGCCATCTGGGTCTGGGGCCTCGGAGCCCTGAGGCCCCAAAAGCCTGAGGCCCAGCCCTCCCCAACAGCCCTGCCCAGCACTGTCAGTACCTTAAGGCCCTTGAAGACTGGTTCTTTGAGTGATTTCTGGAGAGAGTCCCTCCAGCACATTTTACAGGCCAGGCTGCAGGTGACCCAGCTGCCCTCTTGCTGGTCCTGACCAGAGTTACTTTCTCCTTTCTTTGTCTTCATGTTCTGGGGTAACACTGGGGGTGGGATCCTGGAGTGTGGCCTGGGCTTCCCTCTATTCTTATCAGGACCTCAGTGTCCTCAGTCAAACTGAAGGCCTAGACAGGATGATTTCCCTTCCAGTCCTGATGCTTCTGATTCCTAATGCTCAGGGAATCTTTAATTTAGAAAAAAAAAAGAGAGAGAGGGTGAAATATAAGATACAGGAAAGTTCAGAGAAGAATTAACAAACCACTGTATACATTTTGTCATATTTGCTTTCGCTCCAGTTTCTAGCCCTTCAGGATTCTAATGACCTCAGATTCCAGCACCCCAGGATTCTAGACCAAAGTGAACATATAGTTAAGCTTGGTACATACTTGTAACATTAAGAAGAGAAGGGAGGAACAAAGACTTTGGGCTGTCTATCCTGGTTACTGAGTAGGTGAATTAGTTGGGATGAGAGGGTGGTTATCAAGAAATAAAGTTTCTAGAGGTTCTAAAATCCTGGAATCCTAGAGTTCTAAAATTGGAGCAGATCTCCAAGGTCATCCCGTCCAAAGCCTCGAGGCTGTGCAGCCTCTGCTTGACTTCCTTGGCTGTTGTCAGGCTCACGTTCTTCCAAGGCAGCCTCTTCCATTGCTGACTAGCCAAATGGGAAAGACTCTTATGTGTGCGTATCCAGACTCTGCTTCCTTACAACTGCCCTATTGGTTTGCTCTTGAGGCCCCATGAACCACATAGGCTCCCTCTGCTCCAGGACAGCTCTTCAGGTATTGAAGTTGGTACTCTTAACTCCTCGCGGGTTGTGGCAGTTGTTATGCCATCTGTGCGCTCATCTCAGCAGGAAGGTTTGCCCTGGGTAGTGGAATTGTGCTGGGTAGTGGAAGTGCGCTCACAGGGCACTTCTGACCTATTTCTTTTGGTTGGTTTCTCAGCCCCAGGTTTACACTCTGAGCAGGTAAATCTAGAATCCGTATCCACATTATATTTGGTATAGGCGAGGCTTGTTACAGGTTCTGATTCTCCAGTTAGTTTTACTGCTTGGGCCCTAGGCAAGAAGCCCTGCTTCCTGAGCATCTTTGAACAGTGAGCAGTGTTCCTCACCCTCTGGGTTTTCTATAAATCACTCAAGCCCAGTTTCTTGGCCTCTGACCCCATAAGGAGATTAAAACTCCATAATCTAAACTATCTTTCAAGTCTGGTTCATTCTCTTACTCAACAGATATTCACTGACTTTCTGCTACGTGCAGGCCCTCTGTAAGGTGCTGGGGGATGACCAAGCTCTTGTCCTTTGGGGCAGGGGGGTAGGGGAGAGGCAGGTAAGAAACCACCTAAGTTCTATGGAGAGAATTAAACAGAATGATGTTCTCACAAGAATAATGTAGAGAGAAAGAAGAATACATAATGTATTCTATTCACATAAATTTCAAAAACTAGTCTGTGACATTAGAAGTCAGGATAGTAGGTAAGGGAGCAGTGACTGAAAGATGGAAAGGGGAACGCCAATAATTTCTGTTGCTTGAACAGAGTGTGTTTACTTTTGATGAATTTTGTGAAGATTCATCAGACTGCATAAAAATATTCACCATAGCTCTGATTTTAATGGCAAAAAGACTGGGAACAATCTAAATGTCTACCCAGCAGAGACCTGTATCATTTCATAACATGGAGAAATATCTGTAGGATTAATTCCTAAAAGGGTCTGGGCATTTGTAATTTTAATAGCTATTGCCAAATTTGACCATGTATTTTTAACAACATTTTCATGTAACATATGTAAAATGGATACATCTTAAATGCACAGCTCCATTAGTTTTATAGTGAATACACCTGTGTAACTACTGGTTCGCTCAGTATATTGAGAATTCCCTGCATTCCAGAGGCTTCTCTTGTGCATCCCCCCAATCCATTTCCCTCCCTCAAAGGACTACTCTTCCCCTTTTATCATCATACATTAATTTTGCCTGTTTTGAACTGTATGTGGTTGAAAATGTTTCTTTGAAATTATTTCTATATATTTTATAGAATATAGATAAGTCTGTGTATTTGGAATTGGTAGACCATTGTTACAGAGGATTTCTCTGTGTGAGCTCAGCCTGACGCCTAGCTGGAATCCTGGCTGGAATCCTGCCTCTGGGCCTCTGTAGTTCTATATGTCCAATGCTTAAGGTTCCTGGATCCTTTGAATTCTCTGACTCTAAAATTCTATGGTGTCACCAGGATCTGAATGGGGTGATGGACAGGAGAGCCCGGAAATGCCCTGACACATTCCAAAGCCTGTCTCGGGCAGGCTGAGTCCCAGTACCCCTGACCTTTGTTGAGAGCAGGGTGCAGGAGGGGCTAAGAGCGGAGAGTTGGCCCTGTGAATCTTGGGTGTCCATATGAAGGGGTTCCTAATTTGGCCCAAATTTCCTTGATTTGCTTCCTCTTCAGCCAAATCATTCCTTTACACCTATGGTCCCAGGTCTGCTTTTCTTCATGTGTGATTTCCCGAGGGGATCCCAGAGACATAGGGATAGAGGCAGGGGGAAAGAGACAGCCTCCGGGTACTTGGGAGTGTGTGTGTGTGTGTGTGTGTGTCTCTCTCTCTCTCTCTCTCTCTCTCTCTCTCTTCTCTGTTTGACCTGGTCTCTGCCACTGCTTCTCTGTGAGACTTGGCCAGTATTTTCCTTTCTCTGGGCCTCAATTTCCCTGGAAGTATAAAGAGAGTTGGACCAAAAAGGCCCAGAGGGCATTTAGTGGTTCCCCCTCTCTGAATCTTGTTGCTCTCTGTTGCTGGGGGTGTAGGTCTTTTTCTGGGTGCATCAGACTTCTTGTGACTCGGTTTCTCTCTCCAAACTCCTTGGTCTTCCCAAATCTCTCACTGCTTTTGCCCCTGCCCCTTCAGTCTCTGAACCCCAGCCTCCCTGTCTCTCAGAGTGTCCCTCTCCGCCTTTGTGATCCCATGACAATGGGAGGTAAAAATAGCCCAGGGGTTGTGCTGGAGGAGATAAAAGGGAATTTGCCTTTTGTGTCCTGTGGCCAGGCTGGGGGGGCTGTGACACGTGGAGATTGCTGACATAGCTCTCCTCCGCTGACCTTGACAGCAGCAATAAAAGGGGTAGCCCAGCTCCCAGCCTCACCGTGGTACTGAGGTGGGTGACCAGGGCTGGGGCTGGGACTGAAGGGAGGGCTGGAGGGCCAGTGGGTGAGGGAGTCTGTGGGTGGGCACGAGTCTCTCTGTCTCTGTGGGAGAGGATGCTCTGGTGTCTGAGAGTGTGTGTGTGGGGACTCACCAGGGAAGCTGAGGTGGGGAGCCCCGGGGAATCACCTAATACCAGGCCTTGTGGTATTAGACTGGATTGTGCCCCAGTGTGGGGCCCCTCGTCCCTCAGTTCCTCTGTCACTGCCATCTTCCAGTGCCTGCTGCCTTGGACTGACTTGAACTGCCAAGATTTTTAGTCCCTTGTCTTCCACCTCTCGGTGCCCTGCCATGATGGATGTGAGTGAACTTGGGGAGTCTGCACGCTATCTCCGCCAGGGCTACCAGGAGCTGATAAAGGTGCACACTGTCCCATGGGATGGTAAGTGAGGGCAAAGGGGGCACAGCCACAGAGAAGCCCTTAAGGACTCAGGCCAGGAGTGGGGAGGGGTGGCACTGACCTCAAGGCTGAAGGTGCACTCTGGCCTGACAGCTTTAGCTCCGAAAAGTTCCCTCAGAGTCTGGGGTCCTGAGGCTAAAATCCCAGGGACACTTGTTTGTGAGCAAGCCTCAATTTGCTTCTCTATAAAATGGGACAATATCACCTGCCTCCTGGAGTACAGTCTGTGGCTAAAGCCTGAGGCCTTTGTGATGAGAGTGATTGGTATGTGTGCAGGCTGCCTCCATGTGTCCATAAAACCTGTGCTGGAGTTATTTTTAGTGCTTTCCATAGAGCCAAAACCTCTGTTTATTAGGTACAGAAATAAAGAGTTCTATTTATGACCTCGTTTACTCACAGGACAATAATAACAATAGGCAGTGTCTATCAAATGCTCATTGTATGCCAGGCCCAGAGCAGATGACTTTCCATGCATCATTTCAACAATGTGGGGAGGTGAGGACCAGGGGCATGGCCAGCTTCATAGGTGTGCAGTCTCTGCATGTGCACAGGGCACCATCCTCAGAAGGGCCTCATGCTTGGTTTAAAACTCTGCCATCATCATCTTGAAAGTTTTAACAATTTTTTAAACAAGATCTGCAAGATATGTAGCTGGTCCTAAAGCACGTGGCTAGGAGTGGCAGACTAGGGAACAGAAGCTGGTGGTCTGCAGCCTGGGTGTGTGACTTTAACAACCATGAAAGTGGCTCCCTGAAGTGGGGCAAGCTGGCCAGGTAGGAAGGAGCATGAGACACAGAGTTAGACCTGGGTTTGAGTCTTCAGCAAAATGGGGGAGATGGAGACCTTAAGAATTAAGTGTCTGATATTGTGGTCTGCTCCATATAGGATCTCAAGAGATGCCCATGACATTCCCTTTGAGGGGACAGGCCCAGAGAGAATGGGGGATTTTCCTGAGGTCACAGGGCAAATAGGGCAGAAGCAGGAATCTGAACCCAAGTGTGTAATCCAGGGACGTGAGGGGCTGTTACCTCAGTCAGGGGATCCTCTGAGGACATCTCCGTGGACCTTCACAGCTCTGCCCTTCCAGGATCTTTGGTCTGGAAAGACCTTCTCAGGGTACTCCTGGGTCTTGACAGAGGGACTTTTGGGAGAGGCACAGTCCTATGGACACAGCTTGGGAACCCCAGATGGGCCCCAAACCCTAGATGTGCATCAGCCATTCTCAAAGCCTCAATCTTTTCCCTGAAACCCAGGGAAGAAGCGTGTCTGGATACCTGATGACCAGGATGCCTATGTGGAGGCAGAGGTCAGATCGGAGGCTACGGGGGGCCGAGTCAATGTGGAGACCAAAGACCAGAAGGTTTGGCTCCCCTTTTCCAGAGCTTAGCTCCTCTGCGCCCCCTGCCACCTGGGTGCAGTTTCTGGCCAGCACCCCAGGTGAAGGTGGTCTTGGAGCATGCAGGGGTGAGAGGCAGAGGTCGGTCGGTTCTTGCCTGCCTTCCACCCCACCGTCTGGTCTCCCTGGCAGATGTTGATGGTACGGGAAGCCGAGCTGCAGCCCATGAACCCGCCCCGCTTTGACTTGCTGGAGGACTTGGCCATGATGACACACCTCAATGAGGCCGCAGTGCTGCATAACCTGCGCCAGCGTTATGCTCGTTGGATGATCTACGTGAGTCGTGGGCTGGGGAGGCTGGGTGGGTGGGTGGGTGGGACTGAGTGGTGGGGAGGCGCCCCAGCTGTGCAGAGCCAGGTGATGTCAGGAGCACAGGATGGGCAAGGCCAGAGGCTGGCAGTGGCACTGTTAGGTGGGGCCACAGGCTGCGGGCTGGAGTGAGGGCTAGGGTGAGGCTAAGACAGCCACAGCGGGTATGGTGTGGCCGTCAGGTGGATCCTTGGGGAGTATTGCAAGGGTCGTGGTTTTGTGGCAGCTGGAGCCAGGGGATGAGAACTTGGCCTCCAACAACCCACCTAACACTCTCTCTTTAGACATACTCGGGCCTCTTCTGTGTCACCATCAACCCCTACAAATGGCTCCCCATCTACACAGCTTCTGTGGTGGCCGCTTACAAGGGAAAGCGCCGCTCGGAGGCCCCACCCCATATATATTCTGTAGCAGATAACGCCTACAATGACATGCTGCGCAGTAAGGACCACCTCGACCCCTCTCCCCTCCCCAAGGCCACTACCCCGGCTGCAGGTGGCTTCTATTTTCCACTTGCACTGCCCTCCTTTTGATGCTGTTAGACACTAGCACAGCCATTCTGTCTCTCCAAGTGGGACTTGGCCTACAGTCGAGAGGGTGGGTGCCACCTGGTCTTTCCCATTTCTAGCCTGGGGTGTGCAAGCATGGCTGGCCTCTCACCTTGGCTAACTTCTCTGTCCCTTCCCCTCTCTTCCAGACCGAGAGAACCAATCCATGCTGATCACGTGAGTGTGGGGCTCTGGGGATGGGGTGGGACATGCTGGCCATCTGGCAGGAAAGGAGATGAACTGAAACCATTTCCCAGAGCTGGTTCCAAAGTGTTTAAGGACAGGTCTTTTATCACCTGGAGCCAGGGTCCCAGCTGAAGCTAAATTAGAGCATTTTCTCTGCCCCCATTCTGGGCAGATGTGTTATAGGCAGGGAAGGGCTACCCATGTACCAGAATGATCACCAGCCCTGAGACCTCCCCCTGAGACCTCCTGTCCCCAGGGCCTGGAGTCTACTTCCACTTTGATCTTTTGGGAGTTCTGATTGTGGCTCAAGGGGAAAGGGGAGATTCCCTTTCCTCCTTACCATCTTCTTATCTCTGAATCTTATTTCTGATCTTTTTTTTTGCCCTCATAGGAAAGTGGTAGAATTCTTCCATACCAAGTTCAGCCAATATGTGCAGTGTGTGTTGTTGTGTGTGTGTGTGCAGCCTGGTAGTTAAGAGCAAAGCCTTTGAAACCAGAAAGACCTGGGTTCAAGTGTCCACTTCCCGCTGGTACCCTTGGGTCTCTTGAGTTTCATCAGTAAAAACAGAGCAATCCTACCTACCTGTCATGCAGAGCTATAAAGACTCAGCGAGTTAACATATGTGCCTGGCACACACACATCAAGGACAGTCACATAACTTCTGAGTCCCAAATCCTTATCCATAAAATGGGGATGATAATGGTGCCTGCTTTACAGGGTTTCTAAGGCTTAAATGAGCCGATACTGGTAAAGTGTTTGGCTCAGTGCCTGGCACTAAGTTAGTGCTCGGTGAACAGTGGCATCATGTATGCTCTCACTTCACAGGGATAGTCCACACTGGCTTGCTTTGTAAACAACTGAACACCTCTGAGGGCTGTCTGTCTCTGGGGTTTTGAGTTGGGGAGCTGGGTAGAGGGAAAGCAGAGTGGCCCTGCTTCAGGGTTGGGGCGCTGGGATGGAATTAGAGTGGCCAGATGGGCATTGGTAACTCCTGTTTGTGTCATCCAAGTGGAGAGTCGGGGGCCGGTAAGACGGTTAACACCAAGCGGGTCATTCAGTACTTTGCCATCGTCGCTGCCCTGGGAGACGGGCCGGGCAAGAAGGCCGTAAGACTTGCCCACGCGGGCACCGTTCCCCACTGCTTGTCACTGTTTTTCTTTTCTTTTTCCTCTTTTTTTATTTCTCTCTTTCTTTCTTTCTTCTTTTTTTCCCCCCCTTTTTAAAAAGTTGATTCAGAGCCTCCAGCCCTGCCTGAGCCTTCCACCCTGGCGGCAGACTCTGGCCTGAGCAAGGTTTGACCAGAGCGGCTGTGGCCGCCTATGCCGGGCTATGTGACTGCCCTGCCTCCGAATTCCCATCTGTAACACAGAGTGGTGGGACAACAGCTTTTCCTAAACTTTTTATGTAATTTTGATTTCTGTCATGATCATATTTTGAAGGAGTTTACCAATAGGCCGCATTTACGTAGAAGTGATTGTTTTTTTCGTTTCCATACATCAAAGACACAGTTACCTGCTGCAAACAAGCAGCCTTGTATGGAGTTTAGACAGAGCCAAGGGCACTTGGCATTCCCAACAGCCAAGGTTAGGGGGCAATTTTGCACCCCATAATTTCTGTATGGTTTTTGAAAATTTCTGAAATGATGGGGGACCAGTGTCTGTTTTTTGTTTTGGGGATACAGCATGAATCTCTAGCTGTTCATTCCAGCTGCTATGGCTGTTTCAGCTGTTCAGAGCTCTGTGTGGGTCCCCACCACCCCAAAATGGGCTGTCTTTCCTTTCCAAAAGCCCAAGGACTCCCCACACACAGCCCCCACTGCTGGTCCTGTTGAGCCTTGCTTTATTCTGGGGCATTTTTCTTTCTTCTTTTTCTTTTCTTTTTTTTCCATTTAAAGGTTTTTTTTCTTTTTTCTTTTCCCTTTTCTCCTATTTGATTTTCTTGGTTTTTAATTTTTATTTCAGTTTTGGTTTTTTGCTGTTGTGATGGTTGTTTTTGTTGTTCTGTTTTGGCTGTTGACTTTTTGGTACTCATCCCTCCCTCCCCTCGTCACCCCATTTTCCAAACCTCCAAAGTGTCTGTGAGGATGCTGCAGAAAGTTGGGGCTTGGTCCAGTGGCAGGAATGGAGGACAGGGAGAAGCCAGAGCTGGCAGGGATGCACTGGGAAGGGCAGAGGAGCAACTGGGCAGAAAGCTGCCCTGCACTGTAGAGTCTGGGGCTGGGGTGCTGCGTAAGGGAAGTGAGGAGAAAGGCTGTCCCATAGGAGCTGTGGGTGCTGGAACTTAAATGCCTTGTCAACTCCCCTTCTCGGCCCCAGATTTGACATCTGCCGGAGAGGGCCTGGAGTCTGTGTGTGGGGTGGAGCTTGGGCGGGGAGCTCCTTCCATTTCCCACCTGCCATCTTCCTCCCAGAAATATCTCTGGGGGGATTTTTAAGTCTTGAGTTCCCTGGAAGTGAGTGAATAACCAAAGCCCCTAGTAGCATGGTGCTTGTCACTCCAGAAGCCATTCCTTCATTTCTTTCCCTTTCTTCCCAGGCTGTCAGGGACCGAGGTAGAGAGGAGAAGGAAAGGGAAATGGAGGGGAGACAAGGATGAGGCTAAGAAGGGAGCAGGAATCCCCTCAATTCAATAAGTCCCTCTAGATGAGACAACAGGTGTCCTTGGGCATCATGGGAGGCAAGATGCTTTGGCCCTGCGCTGCCCTGCCCCCACTTACTGTGTGGCCTTGAGCAGATCACTTCCCTGCTCTGAGTGTTAGTTTCCTCATTTGCAAATTAGGGCTAATAAGGTGCCCCTGGCAAAGGCATTTTGAATTTTGGGTAATAGTGGGTGTATAGTTGTACAACAAAGGTGCACCTAATCACAACACAAAGGGGACCTGTGAAGAAAGGCTGTCACAGAGGGAGGTGAGGGGTAAGAAGATTTGGGTGGGAAGAGGTCTTTTCCATCCTCAGAGCATTAGGGAAGCTTTCCTAGAGGAGGGGGCCTTTGAGCTGGGCTCTGGGAGAGTAGATTTTAGTCAGGAACGTCTAGGGTGTGGGGCAGGGGTACTTCCTAGATATAGAAATGAAGGGATATGGAAGAGGCCAGAGACAGAGCTTGGGGAGGGGAAGGGCTGCAAGTAGGAGACTCCAGTTGCATCCCCCTGCCTCAAAGCCCTGACTGGAGCCATGCTTGATCCTACTTTCTAGCATTTCTCCTTCTAATAGTCCTGGGAGGGTCAGGCATGGGGAGTGGGGTGGGATGGAAGTCACATCTGGGTGACTAATGTTCACTGTCCTGCTAACCACTGCCACCTCCCGCCCACTGAAACCTCCTGGTCTGATGAGACCTCATGCCTTCTAAAGTCTTCCTTCTCTCCCCAGCAATTTTTGGCCACAAAGACAGGGGTAAGTATGGGGCCAGTGTGAGTGGGGCAGGCAACAAGTGTGGTGCCCTGGGGACCACCCCTCCCCTTCCCTACTGGGGCCATGGGCTGCTCTGGTCTCCCAGTCAGCACCAGAGCTGACAGACCCTTCACCCCACTGCCACCAGGGCACCCTCGAAGATCAAATCATTGAGGCGAACCCTGCCATGGAGGCTTTTGGCAATGCCAAGACCCTGCGGAATGACAATTCTTCCCGCTTTGTGAGTGGCCACAGTGGGAGAGGTGGGTGGGGGTGGGGCAGGGTCAGCAATGGGGAGACCCAAGGCAGCAGCAGCTAGGGTGGCGCTGCTGGGCCCCTGACTGAGGCTGCTTCTCTGCCCACAGGGCAAGTTCATCCGCATCCACTTTGGTCCCTCTGGGAAGCTGGCATCTGCGGATATTGACAGCTGTGAGTCTTGAAGAGGGTGGGGGAAGGCAGGAACAGGGACAGAGGCCTGGGCCTGAGTCTTTCCACGCAGACTGAACACCCATCATCCAGACCTTGGGGGTCCCATCTGTTCTAGGCGCTTTTCTCAATCCCCTGGCCACTGTCCAGTTCAGGCCACCTCACCTCTCGCCTGGAACATTCCACAGCCTCCACGTGGTCTCCAAGCCTGCATTCCTCTACTTGATCTTCTTCCAGCCAGAGTGATCTTTTCTTGGATACTGTTCTGATTACAATAGATCCCGCCACCTTCAGATGGAGACCCAAATCCTTATTTGGCCGGTCAGGCTCCTTGTGGTTGGGCCCTCATCCAGCCCAGTCTTCTCTCTGGCCCCTACTAGGGCAGGCCTCTGTCTTCCTGCCCACAGCCTCATCTCTACACAGAGCCCCAGTCCCTAATGCCTCTCTGGGGTTGTCGCCCATCCCATCCGACACAGCTGCACCACATAGACACCTGGGGCCCAGGCTGTAGGCAAAGAGGGGACCCCACACTGACCACTCCTCACCTTGGGATGCATGGCCAGACCTGATGGATAAGCATGGGCATGTGGTGACGGGCAGGGAACGTTGTAGTTCACGCCCTGACAAGCCCATATACGAAGGCACGGAGGCTCTGCTCTACACCCACTGCCACACGAGTACTGCTCTGGGGAAAAGGAGCATGGTCTACGGATGAAGGAACGAAAACATGGATGAAAGAATGGACAGATGAAGACCCACATCCACATTCACACCCTCACACACAGAGACATGCAGGGATGCAGACATACAAACACATTCCCACACATGACAAGCACACTGATGGAGAGAAGGCCCTTCAGTACGTGCTGGCTGCACACACACCCTGCCCTTGCCAACATTTTCTCCCCATCACCTCAGCCCTATCGGGGTGACGCACTGGGAGTTGTAGGAGATGGTAGGCCAGCACTTCCTTTTCTCCCAGATCTCCTGGAGAAGTCACGAGTGATCTTCCAGCTGCCTGGTGAGCGTGGCTACCACATCTACTACCAGATCCTCTCCGGGAAGAAGCCAGAGCTGCAGGGTGAGGACCAGGGAGGGGAGGGGAGGGTGAGAGTCAGAGCCCACAGGGCTGGTGGGAGCGGGGCTGTCCACAGACCAGGCCCTGGGATGCCTGTTCCCTCGCTGTTATGGGGTCTGTGACATCCCTTCTTTCTCTGGGACTCAGAGCCTCTTCTGTCCCCCCACTCCATTCCTGGGACCTCTGGTTATTGCTGAGCCCTTTCCTCCTCATGCTGGGGAACAGGCCCCTTAGTGCCAGTGCCCTGGCAAGTTTGTCCTTACTATTGTCCTGAGACTCTGGAGGCATCAAGAAGTGAGCAATGGCTTTGTCTAGATCCAGCTGCCCTCTTGCAAACCCCTTGAGGGCAGAGTCGGGTCCTCCCCGTGCTCCAGGACTCAGTACAGGGTCTGGGTACCCAGAGGGGTAGCTGTGAGCAATGGCTGAGGAATGAGTGAGAGACATAGGGATTGGGCCTCATTCTGCAGAGAAACCATGGGAGTGGAGATGGGGGCCAGAAACAGGCTATAGAGAAGCCCTGGGAGGGCCCTAGACTCTCCTGAAGGGCTGGCTCCCAGGACCAGCATGCGGGGATGGGGTGAAGCGGGACAGCTGGGCAACACAGCTGTACCTGCCCTTCTCTGTCCCATGGCCCCCAGACATGCTGCTTCTGTCTATGAACCCCTACGACTACCACTTCTGCAGCCAGGGCGTCATCACAGTGGACAACATGGACGACAGGGAGGAGCTCATGGCCACAGATGTAAGTGGTGGGAGGGGAGCAGAGAGGGGCACCTTCAGGGTGGGGACCCTAGAGTCTGGGTGGAGATCAGTGGAGTTTCAGTGTCCTTAGCTTCGCTGGGCCCTGGAGGAGCCCAGACCTCTCTGATCCTTCTGTCCCTCACCACAGCATGCCATGGACATCCTGGGCTTCAGCACGGATGAGAAGTATGCCTGCTATAAGATTGTGGGAGCCCTCTTGCACTTTGGCAACATGAAGTTCAAGCAGAAGCAGCGAGAGGAGCAGGCTGAGGCTGACGGCACTGAGAGTGAGGGTCCCTAATGCTGGCCCAACTGGTCTCACCGTGACCCTAGTCCCAGTGTCCTGTCCATGACCATTAACCCTAACTCTTGTCTGAAACCTTTGATCTCAGTCTTACCTGGCCCTGAATGTAACCCCTGACTTCTTAACTCCAGACCATCACCCTCCGGAGCTGTAAAATTTGCTGGCCCTGAACCTGATCTCTCCTAATCCCAGCTAAAGCCAGTAGAGCCTCCAAGTGCATGTATTCTTGGCCTCCTTCTTATCCCACCCGTGTGCCCTGCCAGGTGCTGACAAGGCTGCCTACCTGATGGGGGTCAGCAGTGGGGACCTTCTTAAAGGCCTTCTGCACCCCCGAGTACGTGTGGGGAATGAGTATGTGACCAAGGGCCAGAGTGTGGAGCAGGTGAGCTGCTTGCAGAAAAGGGCCCATCTGGGGACAGCAGGGCAAGGTCCCCTCTTTACCAGGTCCCAGCCTAGCCTCCCCACAACTCTAGGTGGTATTTGCTGTGGGGGCTCTGGCCAAGGCCACCTATGACCGGCTGTTCCGGTGGCTGGTGTCGCGGATCAACCAGACCTTGGACACCAAGCTGCCCCGTCAGTTCTTTATTGGGGTCCTGGACATTGCTGGTTTTGAGATCTTTGAGGTGAGAGCAGGCCCATGCCCCAGGCTGTGTTCTCTCCAGGAGGACTATGGTGGGTGGAGGCAGGAGCCCTGGGCTTCTGCCTGGAGGTGGGGGTGATCTCATGCTTATCCCTTTCCTCAATGGGCCTCCCTGTCCCCATTGGCAAGGAGACCTGCTGAGTCCAGCACCTCCCTCTGCAGTTTAACAGCTTCGAACAGCTGTGTATCAACTTCACCAATGAGAAGCTGCAGCAGTTCTTCAACCAGCACATGTTTGTGCTGGAGCAGGAGGAGTACAAACGGGAAGGCATCGACTGGGTCTTTATTGACTTCGGCCTAGACCTGCAGCCCTGCATTGATCTCATTGAGAAGGTGGGGCCCCATGCAATGTTGCTGTAAGGAAGGAAGCATGGGGTGAAGAGCGTGCAGGAATGAATGTGTGCTTATATGTGAGTGAGCATGTATGTGTATGCATGTAGGTATGTGATTGTGCACCGAAGTGAGCTTGTCTGTGTGCTTGGCTGTGCCTGTGTATGTCCCTGTATGTGTGTCTGAATGGGAATGTGTGCATGTGTGTGAATAGGTGTTCTAAAGAGTGAGTGTAATATATTTCTCTGATGAGATTATGTGTGAACAGTGTGTGTGTGTGTGCATCCTAGCATGGTTAACAATGGCCCCCTACGGGTGCACACAGTTTTGTAGTTCACAAGGCCCTATTACAGCCACAATTTCACTGGACCCTCCAAACTTCCCTGGGAGCATGGCAGGGTAGGGTGTGCTTGCTTACTTGTTTATTTAATTGTAAAACATTACAGGACTGGAAGAAAGAAAAATCCAAGAAAATTTGAAAAATCACAAGGGGAGGAATGTTTTCCCCAGTCCTAGAACAACCTGTATCTTGGCACTTTGCTTAGTTTCTTCCAAGCCCTTTATTCTTGGTATCGATTTTCTTCTATAGACAAAGACTCATTTCTCATCTTACTTTTCTCTGAAGATGTATTTTGTATGTTGAATGTTGTTAAATAGTTCACACAGCAGGTGATTTTCATGTGTTTCTGTAACTGTTGGACATTAAGGTCGTCAACAGTTTTTTGCTGTTAAATCAGCACTGAAAATACTCATTTCCCCATTTTGCAGGTTAGGAAATTGAGCCTTAGAGAGGTTGAAGGGAAGCCAAAATTTGAACTCAGTTGCATTTTTGATTGTACCGTGTGTGAATGTGTGTGAGGCCACAGAGATCGGGAGGTGGGTGGGTACAGAGATGCCGGTTCGAGTCTGCACACTCATTATGAGCCAAGAGTTGTGAATCGTTCAGAAGGAGCTGGAGGCCAAGTTACAGACTTCTTTCTGTTTTAGAAGACAGTGCACCTGGGCACGTGTCTGGTCCCAGTCCCTTCCAGTAGTGGCTGAGGTTGGAGGTCCGGGGAGACTCCCATGGGGAGCAGCTCTAGGAAACAGATGGCTGTCTTGATGGTGGCCCTTTAAGCTTGTTCTGTGTCCCTAGCCTCTGGGCATCCTGTCCATCCTGGAGGAGGAGTGCATGTTCCCCAAGGCCTCAGATGCCAGCTTCCGGGCCAAGCTCTATGATAATCATGCGGGGAAGTCACCCAATTTCCAGCAGCCACGGCCTGACAAGAAGCGCAAATACCAGGCCCACTTCGAGGTGGTCCACTATGCGGGCGTGGTAGGTGCCTGTTGGAACCCCAGGTCTTGACCACTCCCCTCCCTCCTCTGGGTTCCCCAGCCTAGGCTCAGCATCTGTCTGGTCTCTGCCAGGTGCCTTACAGCATCGTGGGCTGGCTGGAGAAAAACAAGGATCCACTGAATGAGACGGTGGTCCCCATCTTTCAGAAGTCGCAGAACAAGCTCTTGGCTACCCTCTATGAGAACTATGCGGGTTCCTGCTCCAGTGAGTACCAAGGGACAAGATCACCATTCGCAGGGGACTCACACAGTGACATTGCCTAGAGTGACTGGTCCCATGTCTCTCCTAGCTGAGCCCCCCAAGTCTGGGGTGAAAGAGAAGCGTAAGAAGGCAGCATCATTCCAGACGGTATCCCAGCTGCACAAGGTGAGGCCCAGTCTGGGCCCTGTGCAGGCCCGCACCCTGCCAGCCTCCAGCCCCATGCTGTCCCTGCTCTGTCCCCTGCACCCTGGGCGGGCGGCTGTTAAGACTTGCAGTGATGTTTAACTCCTCTCCACGTGAACATCACAGCAAGTCTGTGCTGCTTCCCGTCCCCATGCTGCCTAGACAGGGTTTTGGGGGGTGGGGGACAGCCATGGGGCCTGTGGGAGCGATGGCATCTAGGTGGAGTGAAGATACTGGTGGTGGTAATGGGAACCCAGTCAAGCAGAAGAGGGTAGAGGGTCACAAGGGACAGAGTGAAAGGACAGACACGCCTAGGCATGCTTAGGTGCCTGGCTCGCTAGTCTGTATTGGGCTGGTCCACTGCGGCTTCCAATTCTGCTTCTTGGCCCTCTTGTGCCTTCTTCCCTCTCCCAACCCCCAGGAGAACCTCAACAAGCTGATGACCAACCTGCGAGCCACACAGCCCCACTTCGTCCGTTGCATTGTTCCCAACGAGAACAAGACCCCAGGTAGTCACCCCAGGCTGGGTTGGTGGAGATTAGAGGGAGGGGGCAGGGCAGACTAGAGGCTGGGTCTGCCTGCTGAAGCCTGTACAGCCTCAAAATAAGCCCCCACCTGGATGGTTCGTCTTTCTGTGGAAGGTGGGTCTATTGACCTCTTACCTTTTCCTCAAACACCACAACCAGGGGTCATGGATGCATTCTTGGTGCTGCACCAGCTGCGCTGCAATGGTGTCCTGGAGGGGATCCGGATCTGCCGCCAAGGGTTCCCCAACAGGCTGCTCTATGCGGACTTCCGACAGCGGTGGGTGTCTCCCTGCTCTGGCCCCAGCTCCTCCTCAGTTTCTTTGTGGACACCTCCCCTCCCCCCTGTGCTCTGATGGAGGCAGCAGCCTGTGGGTATGGGAAGGGGGACAGAGCTGACAGATGGAGGTTCCAGTCACTGAAGGGGATGTAGGGGGACGGGGGGGGGCTGGGCTGGTGTCCAGTTGGAGATGGTGGTGGCTGAGACCTGAGGGTGGGCTGGGAGAGAAGGAAATGGGCTTGGGGTCAATGTTGAGGTGCAGTCAGGAGACCTTACCGGTGGATTTGATAGGGAATAGGGAAGAAAAAGAAAAGACAAGGGTGACTCCCAGATTTTTGGCCTGAGCAACTGGGGAATTGGTGGTAGCTTGACTGAGATATCAAGATAGGGTCTTTAAAAATTTTTTGGTGGGAGGAATAGTGGATAGAGCTCTACTTTGAACATGTCAAGTTTGAAATGTCTCCAGCAGATGTCCTAGAAGACAAACTAAGTTAGTGGGGGGACTGGATTTATCAGTTTGGAGCTTGGGGCGGGGAATTGGGGGGCAGGCAGACCTGGATGTAGATTTGGGAGTTGAATGAAGGTTCCTGTGGACTAGACTTTATGTGATGCCTGGTACCTAGCAGGCATTCTACTGTTAGCTCCTTCCCACTTCCCTTTATAGGTTTGATCCGTCAGGTTACAAGTGGTCATAGCTCCCCTCCCGAGAAGTAACTCTTCATCCACACTAACTGTTACACTTGTGTGTGTCCATTACAAATACTGTACACACAGGCATACACACACACACGCTCACACCCCACTCTGTGAATTTGTTTTTTTCATGTATGAGAGAGAACTCCTTATCAACAGATGTAAGTCACCTTTTTAAAAAAATTAAAAGACTTTTTTTCCACGCAGTTTTAGGTTCACAGCAAAAGGGAGGGGAAGGCACAGAGATTTTTCCTGCACCCCCACCCCCACTCATGCACAGCCTGCCCCATTATCAACATCCCCCACCAAAGCGGGACATTTGTTAACAGTTGGTTAACCTATGGTGACATGTAATAATCACCCAAAGCCTGCAGTTTCCATTAGAGTTTACTCAGTGTTGTACATTCTAAGGGTGTGGATAATGTATAATGACCAGTAGCATCGTCCATCCTGCTATGGCTGTAAACTGCCCCCTAGTCTCATGAACGGGGCTTTGTCGATCAGTCCCCCTAGTGAGGGATCTTTCGTGTTTCTAGGGTTTTGCCGTCAGTGTGGCCGCGACCAACCTGACCCTCGTGGGCCTGTGCAGTGTGCAAGTGTGCTGCTTTAGAGGCGGACCCTTAGAGGCCCTTGCTGTCATTGACTAGATTTGTCTCCCAAATGTTTCTTCAGTTTTTGATACACTATACTGCATCACCTTCTGTATATTTTTTGCCTTCTCAAAAAAATTACGTTAAAAAAATATAAAAGTGCTGCATGCCTTTTATAAATACTGCAGCTTCGTAAAGAACTTAACCACTGAGTGCATTTAAACATAGCCCAAGGTGTTTGAGCAGAACACGCCCAGTACCCAGGGTCGCGGTGCCTCCCCTGCCAACTTGTTCAGTGTGGCCCCTCTGGAGCCTCTCTTGCCAACCCCTTTGAGACCCAGAAATATTTCCCGTTTGCCCCACCAGCCTCTTCAGTCCTTGGTTCCCCACCCAGCCCCCTCCTCACCGAACCTTCCCTGCTCTCCCAGGTACCGCATCCTGAACCCCAGTGCCATCCCAGATGACACCTTCATGGACAGCAGGAAGGCCACAGAGAAGTTGCTGGGCGCACTGGACATAGACCATGTCCAGTACCAGTTTGGCCACACCAAGGTCAGAGCTCACAGGAGTCAGGGCCAGTCTGGGTGTAGACGGTCACCCCAGACAGGGACATGCTGGGGGCTGGAGGTTATACCTGGCTCCCTCGTCCCGCACCCTCCAAAGGTGTTCTTCAAGGCTGGGCTTCTAGGCATCTTGGAGGAGCTTCGTGACCAGCGTCTGGCCAAGGTTCTGACACTGCTGCAGGCCCGGAGCCGTGGCCGCCTCATGCGCCTTGAGTACCAGCGCATGCTTGGAGGCAGGTGGGTGTGAGAAGGGGTGGGCCCACAGAAACACCTGGCTTTCCGAACCATCATGTGGTCCTGTGGGCCAGATTACCCCCTGGGGCTGGTGGGGAGCCTCCAAAGGGGCGCGGCTCTGTTCTGTGGCTTTCAACTCCCAGCATCCATTTTCTCACCTCACAAACTGGGCCACCAGAGTGTGGTCCAGTGGTAATAACAATGAGTGTTATCCGAGACTTAAGTGCCAGCCCTCAAGAACGAGACTTTATTTGCATTATCTTGGTTAAAGAACACAAGAGTCCCAAAAAGGTAGGTGCTATGATTATATCTCCATTCAGCAGAAGGGGTGTTGGAGTCAGAGAGACCCGGTCACAGCCAGCTAGTGGGGGTGGAGGAAGGCTGGGAGGTGAGCCCAGGCAGTCTGACCAGAGCCCACAGTGCACCAGGATACATTCCTGGTAACTTTAGGACACCTGCAAGGGTCACACGACATTCAGGACTTGTGAGCCCCCATCCTGGAGACAGATTCGTGGGCCTCTCCCCCTCAACATTCCCTATAAAGCAGAGACATTAGGACCAACTTGAAGGGACTGCTGGGAAGATTAAATGAGATCACACACTGACCGCAGAGCAAGCCATGCCTGGCCCAGTGGAGGTGCTCAGGGAACCAGGGCTCCTACTATGAAGGGGCAGCACTGAGCCTGCTGGCCACCTGGGACTTGCCCTCCCTAGGGATGCCCTATTCACCATTCAGTGGAACATCCGTGCCTTCAATGCTGTCAAGAATTGGTCATGGATGAAGCTCTTTTTCAAGATGAAGCCATTGCTGCGCTCAGCGCAGGCTGAGGAAGAGCTGGCGGCCCTGCGGGCAGAGCTACGGGGCCTGCGAGGGGCGCTGGCCGCTGCTGAGGCCAAGCGCCAGGAGCTGGAGGAGACTCACGTCAGTGTCACCCAGGAGAAGAATGACCTGGCCCTGCAGCTGCAGGCAGTGAGTGGGGGAGGGGTGGCCGGGGTTTCCCTTGGAGACTTGGTGCCCCCTGCACCCCAGGCTGCTCTGAGGAAATACCACAACCAGACCCCCACCTGGGCAGCCATTACCTGGATCTTCCTAGTCCAGAGGCGCCATGAGATGTGGCCTGTAGGCACATGTCCAGGCTCAGCCTCCCACATTGCTGACTTCCCCACCCTCAGACTCAGTCCGTCCACATCCTAATGCTCCTACTGCCTGCCCCTGTGGCTCCCTGCTAAAGCTGCAGTGAAGCCCCTCTCCCAGCTTTCTCCTTCTTGCCATCCCTGAGCCAGACCCATGTTCCCTCCTGTGGTTAGGGAAGGTGGGAGCCCACGTGGCAGGTAACAGTAATAACCAGAGGGCGGGGATCAGAAGTCCCGAATCTCATCACCTATGTGCCAGGCCCCACTGTAGCTGGAGATCCCCAGGTGGGAAGACAGAGACAGGCCTGTGGTCACTAGTGCAGGAGACTGTTGGGCAGCCAGGTGGGGAGGAAGTGGTGAGGAGAGCGAGAAGAACAGAGCCCCTCTGTGGTGAGCAGGGTTGGTGCACGGGCTGCCGCGCCTGCACCTGGAGGCCTCAGCCCAGTGCCTTTCTCCTGGAGCCTTTGTTTGGGCCTCAGTCTGGGTTGCCCCCAGCCTAATATTTCCCTCTTGATGGTACCACTTATGACCCTGCCCATCCCTCTACCCAAGCCCTCATCCCAACACACCTGACCCCTTCAGGGCCAAGAGCAGGGTGTAGGCATTCTTGGTCCCCAGCGCCCAGCTAGCTAAACATGGGTTTCAAATCTTGGCATGGACAAATGAGCTTTCTTCTCCAGGACCTGGCCTGGTGTCCCTCAGCTGGTTTCCCTGGCTCTGGCTCTGTCCCATTCGCCTTGTCCTCCTCCAGGAGCAGGACAACTTGGCAGACGCTGAGGAACGCTGCCATTTGCTGATCAAGTCCAAGGTGCAGCTCGAGGCGAAGGTGAAGGAGCTGAGTGAGCGGCTGGAGGATGAGGAGGAAGTGAATGCAGACCTGGCTGCCCGCCGGCGCAAGCTGGAAGATGAGTGCACGGAGCTCAAGAAGGACATTGATGACCTGGAGCTGACGTTGGCCAAGGCCGAGAAGGAGAAGCAAGCTACTGAGAACAAGGTATGGGCCAGTTCATCTGTGGGGCAAGGCCCAGAGCCAGGGGCTCTGCCATGCCTCTGCAGTGTGGGTGTGGGCAGGTCACTTCCTCTCGTGGGCCTCAGTTTCCTCAGTTGTTAGTGGGTTAATAGCAGCACTTGCCTCAGGCTGGGTCAGGAGTCAGTATGTAATCAGCCTGTGCTAGCACTCACTACAGGGTCTAGCAGGTGGTAGGTGCTCAGCAAATGCTAGCGATTGTTGTCCATCCCAGACTGCAAAGTCTCTTGAGGGCAGGAACCCTATTTCCCCAGCTCTGCACTCAGGTGACCCCACATGCCATCTATCATTGAACCCGCATGGTTCATAGGACTGGGAGGACTGACTCCATTGTACAGGAGAGGAAAGTGAGGCTCAGGTGTAAGCCAGGACTGGGAAACAACTAACTGGTACATCTGTTATACCAAAAATAGCTGGCTTCTACTGATCTGTAACTCTAGGCTAGGCACTGTATGAGTGCTTTGTGAGCATCGGCTCAGTGATCTCTCAGTTCAACTCGAGGAGGATGGTATTATCCCTTTGGGATGAAGAAATTGAGGCTCAGAGTCAAGGGACTTGCCTGAGGTCCCCTAGCTGGAAGCGGGTGGCTGCTATGTCCTGGCCTGGGGGCTGCTCAGACCTGAGAGCAGGAGGGACATCCCCATGGTGACCCTGGCCCTGGCCCAGGTGAAGAACCTGACGGAGGAGATGGCGGTGCTGGATGAGTCAGTGGCCCGGCTGACCAAAGAAAAGAAGGCACTGCAGGAGGCCCACCAGCAGGCCCTGGGGGACCTGCAGGCCGAGGAGGACCGTGTGAGCGCCCTGGCCAAGGCCAAGCTCCGGCTGGAGCAGCAAGTGGAAGATGTGAGTCGGGGTCACAGCACAGAGCGGTGTGGTGGGGCCAGGACAGCTGGGATGGTGGCTGGTCGAGCCTGGTGGCTGAGCGTGCCGGCCGCACCCCACTTCCCAGCTGGAGTGCTCCCTGGAGCAGGAGAAGAAGCTGCGCATGGACACAGAGCGGGCAAAGCGCAAACTTGAGGGTGACCTGAAGCTGACGCAGGAGTCGGTGACAGATGCTGCCCAGGACAAGCAGCAGCTGGAGGAGAAACTCAAGAAGTGAGCAGGCAGTGGGTAGCAGATGTGATCCCCTGGCCGGCCAGTGGCCTCCTGAGCCTGGGCCCCGTTTTTCACTCCCTCTGGACTCTCAGTTCCACAGTTCTGCAGAGGCTGAATGTGGAGGGTTGAGAGGATGGGGTCGCTGGGGTACAGGTGGTAGTGTCCTGCCCTCCCTGGACCAAGGGGCCCTGGCCAGGCTCTGGACTGGGGCTTGAGAGGAAACACGGCAGTGAGGTCACTCAGAGCCTGGTGCCTCAGGCATTGTGTGTGCGGCAGGGGTGCGGGGTGCCAGGGGACCCCAGGCAGGTTGCTGGAAGTCAGGACATGGGCTGGTTCGTGTCCCCCTCCCTGGTTATCTCCAGGAAGGACTCTGAGTTGAGTCAGCTGAATCTGCGAGTGGAGGATGAGCAGCTCCTCGGGGCGCAGCTGCAGAAGAAGATCAAGGAGCTGCAGGTAGGTGGGGAATGGGGGTGGGTAGGGACTAGGGTCAGAGGGCCACAGAGGTGACAACTGCAGTCTGTCCCTCCCTAGGCTCGGGCTGAGGAACTGGAAGAGGAGCTGGAGGCGGAGCGGGCCGCCCGAGCCCGTGTTGAGAAGCAGCGGGCAGAGGCGGCCCAGGAGCTGGAGGAGCTGAGTGAGAGGCTGGAGGAGGCAGGAGGCGCCACTGCAGGACAGCGCGAGGGCTGCCGCAAGCGTGAGGCCGAGCTGGGGCGCCTGCGGCGGGAGCTGGAGGAGGAGGCGCTGCGGCACGAGGCCACCGTGGCTGCTCTGCGGCGCAAGCAGGCGGAGAGCGCGGCTGAGCTAGGAGAACAGGTGGACAGTCTGCAGAGAGTGCGGCAGAAGCTGGAAAAGGAAAAGAGCGAGCTCCGCATGGAGGTGGACGATCTGGGTGCCAGTGTTGAGACGCTAGCCCGTGGCAAGGTGTCTGACCCCACCACCTTCTGACCCCCCGACTCCAGCATCCATCCTGACCCCAAACTCTGATCATATACCCATCCCGACCCTAAACGAATCCTGACTCTAACAGCTACCCCACCCTCTCACCCCTGACCACCCCATGCCAATATTGACCCCACATTGGTCCTGACCCTGTGCCTGATTCTGACCCCCGACTCCTTCAACCCGGCACTAAACACCAACTCTGCACCAGTCCTGATCTCAACCCTGATTCCTAAACTCTGTGCCATGACTCCAGGTCATTTTTGAGCCCGCATCCAATTCTAACTTCTCAGTCCTTGACCCCTGAACTCTGACCTAATACCTGTCCTGACTCTGTTCCTGTTCTGAGTCCCAGCACCCAACCGTGACCTCTGTACCACCTACCCCTGATGGCTGACCTCAGACCACTGTTCCCAGCTGACTTCACACTCGTGTCCTAACCTCACCCTGGCCGACTGGCCTTAGGACTGGTCCAGTCCTCTCACTTATGATGCCCATCTTTTGAGCCTTAGACCAGCAGTAGACTCTCTGGCCCTGAACCCGGGGCTCTGCTCTCCCTTTGATTCCTGGGTCCACGTCTACCCTTCTAGTTTCTGACCCCTGGTCCCAGTGTCTGACTGGCAGCCTTAGACTCTGCCCTGTGATTCACCAACTTGTTCTGACCCCTGACCCTGGATCCCAGGCTAGTTCAGAGAAGCTGTGCCGGGCCTATGAGGATCAGCTGAGTGAGGCCAAGATCAAGGTGGAAGAGCTGCAGCGGCAGCTGGCAGACGCGAGCACCCAGCGTGGGCGGCTGCAGACTGAGAGTGGTGAGGCCAGGGGCTCAGCTGGGCCGCAACAGGGCCTTGGTTCTGTCCCTTGCCTGACTGACCTGCTTGCTTACTCCTTGGCCTGCAGGGGAGCTGAGCCGCTTGCTCGAGGAGAAGGAGTCTCTGATTAGCCAGCTGAGCCGTGGGAAGGCCTCGGCCACCCAGAGCCTGGAGGAACTGCGGAGGCAGCTGGAGGAGGAGAGCAAGGTAGGCTGGCCACTGGCTGCCCCGGAATGGGCAAGGGTGGGTGGGCTCCGAAGCCACTGGCCTGGTCTGGTGCTGAGTTCACTGGGGTTTCTGCAGGCCAAGAGCGCACTGGCCCATGCCGTGCAAGCTCTGCGGCACGACTGTGACCTCCTGCGGGAACAGCATGAGGAAGAGGCCGAGGCCCAGGCTGAGCTGCAGCGGCTGCTGTCCAAGGCCAATGCCGAGGTGGCCCAGTGGAGGAGCAAGTACGAGGCAGATGCCATCCAGAGGACTGAGGAGCTGGAGGAAGCCAAGTGAGTGCCTTGCCAGGGTCATGCCAGTTCCTAGTGCCTCTGAGCTGTGAGGGGGCGAGGGGAGGTGCGGGGGCCATTCTTCTGCCAGCCTCCCTCTGCTATGAAGTCCGTACCCTGTCTGCTCCCGTGGCCTAGAAAGAAGCTGGCGCTGCGTCTGCAGGAGGCAGAGGAGGGTGTAGAGGCTGCTCACGCCAAGTGCTCGTCACTGGAGAAGGCCAAGCTGCGGCTGCAGACAGAGTCGGAAGACGTGACCCTGGAGCTGGAGCGGGCGACCTCAGCAGCTGCTGCGCTGGACAAGAAGCAGCGGCACTTGGAGCGGGCACTGGAGGAGCGGCGACGGCAGGAGGAGGAGATGCAGCGGGAGCTGGAGGCGGCCCAGAGGGAGGCCCGCAGCCTGGGCACTGAGCTCTTCCGGCTGCGGCACAGCCACGAGGAGGCTCTTGAGGCCCTGGAGACACTCAAACGGGAGAACAAGAACCTACAAGGTACAACCTGCCTCAGGATCACAGGCTGCTCTGGGGCGGCTGGGAGTGCACACAGGGTGTCCTGGTGGGACTGCCCCTGGGATTAGGGGTGAATGAAGTGACCTGGGCTGGAGCACAAGCCATGGGGGTGGCCCCTCAGTGCCTGGTCCATTCTGCAGAGGAGATCAGTGATCTCACAGACCAGGTCAGCCTCAGTGGCAAGAGCATTCAGGAGTTGGAGAAGGCCAAGAAGGCACTGGAAGGGGAGAAGAGTGAGATCCAGGCTGCACTGGAGGAGGCTGAGGTCAGGAGCTGCCTACAGGGGTGGGTGGACACTGACCTGCTCCTCCCCTGGCCTCCCCTCTTCCGGATCACATGCTCATGGCCCCACGTCCATACTGCCTGCTGTGCCCCCAGGGAGCCCTGGAGCTGGAGGAGACCAAGACTCTGCGGATCCAGCTGGAGCTCTCCCAGGTCAAGGCTGAAGCGGACCGGAAGCTGGCGGAGAAAGACGAGGAGTGCACTAACGTGAGGTATAGGGGCTGGGGCCATCCCTACCCTCTAGCACCCAAGGGCCCCTCCCTCTTCCCTGGGCTAACCGTCCCTCTCACCCCAACACCCGGAGAGGAGAAAGGCAGGCAGGCAATGTTTGCTGGGCCCTACTGTGCACTGCTACAGACACCTAATGGGCACCTTCCACAGAGTCTCGGATTGGGATTATTGTCCATTCTAGGGGTGAACCACAGACAGGCTGAAGGATTTGCCCAAAATTACATAGTTGGGGTAGAGCAAGAGTTCAGCCCATGTCTGCCCTGGAGCCTCACCTGTCTGCAAACTCGCTCTGATGGGCAACAGGCAGTCACAAGGGGCTGAAACCAGAGTGGGAGGAGTCACTCCCAGAATGGGCTCACAGAGCCAACATCCCTTAGGTGCTAAGAGCAGGTGGTGCCCATGCCCGCCCCATTCTCGCAGGCCACAGCCCGTCCTCTCATCCCTTCCTCCCCAGGCGCAACCACCAGCGGGCAGTGGAGTCCCTGCAGTCCTCGCTGGATGCAGAGACTCGGGCCCGCAACGAGGCCCTGAGGCTCAAGAAGAAGATGGAGGGCGACCTCAATGAGCTGGAGCTGCAGCTGGGCCATGCCGCCCGCCAGGCTGTGGAGGCACAGGCTGCCACGAGGCTGCTGCAGGCCCAACTCAAGGAGGAGCAGGCGGCGCGGGACGAGGAGCAACGGCTGGGGGCTGAGCTCCGAGAGCAGGCGCAGGCCCTTGAGCGGCGGGCTGCGCTGCTGGCTGCAGAGCTGGAAGAGCTGCGGGCTGCCCTGGAGCAGGGCGAGCGCAGCCGACGCCTGGCCGAACAGGAGCTGTTGGAGGCCACAGAGCGCCTCAACCTCCTGCATTCACAGGTGGGGCTGGGGGCACACAGGGATGTGTGGGGCAGCGCCTGCTGGCCGACTCTGAGGCTCTGCTTCCTCCCAGAACACAGGCCTCCTGAACCAGAAAAAGAAGCTAGAGGTGGATTTGGCCCAGCTGAGTGGGGAGGTGGAGGAGGCTGCCCAGGAGAGGCGGGAAGCCGAAGAGAAGGCCAAGAAGGCCATCACTGATGTGAGGCTGGGCTGGGCTGTGGGGGGCCCGGAGCAGAGCTTCAAGGGGCTTTCACTTTCTGACCACACCAGCTTCCCCCTACCCCCACGAAGGCCATGATGGCCGAGGAGCTGAAAAAGGAGCAGGACACGAGTGCACACCTGGAGCGGATGAAGAAGACACTGGAGCAGACGGTGCGGGAGCTACAGGCACGGCTTGAGGAGGCAGAGCAAGCAGCTCTCCGTGGGGGGAAGAAGCAGGTGCAGAAGCTGGAAGCCAAGGTGCGTGTGACCCTCCCAGTCCTTTCCCCTGCAGGGCGGGCCAGTCTGAGGGCCAGCTTGGGGTATGAGGACCATCCCCTGGCTGCTTGCAGGTGCGGGAGCTGGAGGCAGAGCTCGACGCAGAGCAGAAGAAGCACACTGAGGCCCTCAAGGGGGTGCGGAAACATGAGCGCCGGGTCAAGGAACTTGCCTATCAGGTGGGTGACTAGGTCCACTTCAAGGGGCAGCCCTAGAGGTGGCCTGCTAAAGGGCAAGACCTGAGTCCCCTTTGCCTGCCCAGGCTGAGGAGGACAGAAAGAACCTGGCTCGCATGCAGGATCTGGTAGACAAGCTGCAGAGCAAGGTCAAGAGCTACAAACGCCAGTTTGAGGAGGCGGTGAGTGCACTGGCATCTGGGCACCTGGAGGCTTGGGGTCAGGATGCCTGTGGTGACCCAACTTTTAGTAGCTGGCCACGGGGCCTGCAGCCAACTGAGATGCTGGCAGTAGCCAGCCCATGCCATCGCTGGGCCATGGTTTCCCCAGTGTAGACTTGGTGTGTGGGTAGGCTGCCCTTAAAGGACAGTGACCCCACTGTCCCAGCAGGAAGAGAAACAAGTTTCTAAACAGCTTCAGCAAGAGACGAGACCTAGCTCTCCTCTGGAGGGACCCCATACGCTTCCCCCTTCTGGGCAAGGTCTGACACACAGGCGCCCCCAGAAGGAGCGTCTCAACCCCCTTCCTGCCATGGGTACTGGTGAGTGGGGAGGACCACGGGTAGTGGTTAGCAGAACTGAAGACCAGAAGCCAGCCTCCTTCTGGGGACGGGGTGGGGACCAAGCCTGCCTGTGCTCCCCAGGAGCAGCAAGCCAACACTAACCTGGCCAAGTACCGCAAGGCCCAGCATGAGCTGGATGACGCAGAGGAGCGGGCAGACATGGCAGAAACCCAGGCCAACAAGCTGCGGGCGCGGACCAGAGACGCCCTGGGCCCCAAGGTGAGGGGCTGTGTGGGGCGCCAGCCTGCCCGCTGCGTAGGGGGGCAGGTGGTGCAGCTCACTCAGCCACCCCTCTCCCCTTAGCACAAGGAGTGACGCCGAGCCCCTGGGCTCTGAGGAGGGATGCTGGCTGTTTGCCCTCACCCGCCTCCCGCTGAGGCTGCCCTGGTCCTGTCATCCCTTCACCCACTGAGCCCCAGCAGCCCCAAGCCCTGCTGTATCCTGAATAAACAAACACCTCATCTGCAGCTCCAGCCAGTTTCCTTCTCATTCTTTGGGGTTCAGGAGGGGAGGGGAGCACATGGTCCCATGGACAAAACTCAAGTCCACATCAGTCATTTAAAATAAAGTTCTTTAATAGTCTCCATTTAATTGGTTTATTTGTTGTTAATAAATTGGCAACACAAGGGGCCGAGGGCGTGCTCTCAGCCGTGCTCCTGTGTGTGTGGGCTCAGGCAGGAGACACTGCCCTGCGGCAAGGCGGCACTGTCCCCCAAGGGATGGAAGAAAAAGGTCCCCCTTTTTGGGGGGAACCCCTGGGATGAGCACAGCGGCCAATGAGCAAACAGAACCAGAGGAGCTAAAGGGAAACAAGGGAGGGAGGAAGGGCAGGGCAGATGGGCGGCCATGGGGGAAGGCAGCGTCGTCTGGCAGCCCCCACCCCGCCCACGGGCTCAGAGGCCTTTGCCGGGGTCCAAAGGCCAGGGCAAGCTTGGCTCACGATCGGGTGAGGGCGCCCGTATCTCCCTCCCCACACCAGGACTGACAGCCAAGAGACTGGGCAGGCGCTCACACAGAGCTACGTTTAAAAGTCCCTTTACTGCTGGGTGGGCCGGGTCCCTAGGGTTCTGAAGGGTGGCCCAGTGCCACATCCTTACCACAGGGATCTTGAGGAAACTGCGGATCCCCAGTGACCAGGGCCCTCAGACCCAGGGGCCAAGGGCTGCTAGATGCTCTCTCCCACCAAGCCTGTACCGGAAGACCTGGGGCAGGCAGAGAGCAGCAGGGAGGCAAGGGAGGGGTGGGGACAGGGCAGGGCGTGCGGCACGCATACCCATGCTCCCCCACGCTGGCCCTGGCCCGGCAACCTTCTGAGGCCAGGCCCACGGTCACTCCTCAGTGAAGTCCCTGTCTATGTCCATGTAGGGCTCCTCAATGTAGCTGACAAGGGCAGAGGGTGACTGGCGGTCTGGGTTCAACAGGATGGACACGGTTTCTTTCCAGTATGAGAAGCTGATGCAGGAGCTCTGGGAAGAGAGAGGGGCTGGTGCGGGGGAGTGCCTGGCAGACCCAGGTCGAACCCAGCACCCCGCGTAAGGGGGCAGAGAGCCGCCCACCATGTGGCCCAGGTGGGGACCACATGCCCAGGATGCCCTCTGACGGGCTCTGGGTCTGCGAGCCTCAGTCCCCAGCCGCCCCTCTGGGCAGGGCCCTCACGTTCTCCAGGCAGGTGCTGTCCTTGTCCTTGTGCAGGTAGTGCTGCTGCCAGAAGCGCAACAGGTTGTGGAAGTTGTTGAGCAGGAAGCCGGGGTACTTCTTGCTGTGCTCCATCCGCTGCAGCAGCCGCAGGTACAGGGGCAGCCGCTCTTTCCGTCGGGCCAGCATCAGGATCACGAGGCTGGTGTTGAGGCAGCTGACATTCTCCTGCAAGGCCCCGAGTCACCAGGTGAGGTGGGTGCCAAGAACTCCCACAGCCCCTGTGGGCCTGGGGTGCCACTGGGCAGGGAGGAGGGGGCCCAGGCCCAGAGCCTGCAGGACCATGCCAAGCTGCCCCTGCACAAACCTGAGAGCACTGGGGAAGGGAATGAGGCCGGCACCCCCACCATCCTGCCCCGAGCCCCTTCCTGGGCCCTCTCCCACCCACCAGCCATCCCCACCCTGGCAGGAACATCGTCATCGGCCCAGAAATCAGCTCAGGTGCAGCTTCTTCCTGGGAGCTTCGATCCCCGGGCACTGTTACCTCCCGTGCTAACTCCTGCAGCCCTGCATTGGGAGCATCGGGGAGGGAAGGAAGGCACTGTGCACCCCTAGCCCAGGGCCTTGCCTTAAAAATGTTAAAGGAACAAAAGAACCACCTTGTGGAGGTATGGTATACCCCCATTTTAGAAAAGGGGTGCAAAGCTTGGAGAAGGGATGGCTAGAGTTAGTGAGGGAGGTGGAATCCACATCAGGTCAACCCCAGAGCCTGCAGAGTAGGCGGGCCGAGGATGGCACTGGACTGGGACTCAGAACTCAGCCCCAGCCCGTCTGTGACCTCAGGGACTTGCTCCTTCCTATGTCCCATCTGTAAAGTGATCCCTTGTTCAGAATAGCTGTGACAGTTTCCTAGGAACCAAGAGACGGGTCTTGACTTCCGATCTTTTCCTTCCTGCGTGTCCGTGGGGCCTCTCACCTGGGTCAGAGTCTGCACGTGGATGATGTTGATGAGGCGGAAAAGGAAGGACATCTGTGTGGGCACCTGGGATATGTAGGCAAGCAGGCGGCACTCTGACAGGACCTCGGCAACTGGGGACACAGGAGGTGTGAGCAGCAGGCTTGGGCCCGGGGCTTGCCACCCAGGCCTCTAGTCAAGGGCCCTTTGAGGGCCAACCACAGCTGGGAGCCACTACTGTCCAAACAACTACGGAAAAGGCTGGCTGCACGAGGAACAAGTCTCCAGCTGTCTGCCAGCCAGGCTGAGCCTGCATTCTCTGGAGCACCCGCACCAGGAGCTCACCAGCCCCTTTCTTTCAGTGGCTTCACCACCTGAGGTCCTCTCGTCCCAGGCAATTCCAGGCCAGGAGAGGAAGCATGTGTCTCTGTGTGTGTGTCTGTATTTTGCATTTTGCTGGCAACAACGGTTTTTTAACCCTTATTAAAATGTGTGTGTTCATTAAAGGAAGCACACTTGACAGAGCAAAGCAAGAACAGTACAGAAAAACAACTGGAAAGCCACCAATGTGGGCATTTGTGGCAGCTACTTCTGCCATTTTTGTCCCCTCGCTAAAGGCTGGGTGGCTGACACCAGTGGGCCACGCTGGACTGATCCCTGATCCACCTTGGCACCGAGGCTGCCTCTCACCTTTCACGTCAACCTGGTTCTCAAATCGGTCCAGGGACAGGGTGACGCAGCGCACCAGCATGTTGGAGTCCACCAGTGAGCTGTTGACCTGCTTCAGGAACACCTGGAACTGGAGCAGAGCCCATCTCAGACAGGAGATGGCGGGCTCCTGGTTGAGGGTGGGCTGTCACTGCGAGGGGCACTGCTCTGCCCTGGGCCAGCTGTCCCGGCAGGAAGCCCGAGGCTCAGACAGACTGGGGGACCCGCCTATGAAGCAGCAGCCCCAGCAGGAGCCATGAGGTCTTATGATCTTCTGGCACAGCGTCCAGGTTTGTGCACAGAAGGGTGCCAGGCTCCTCTCATTTTTATTTCAACTAGTCTGAGCTGGTTTCTGTCACACACACCCTGTGAGCCTAACACGCCAGGCTCAGTCCTGCCCTCTGTGGCACCCACACACTGCATCAGAGCCACGTTCACTGCCCATCTGCTCCGACCCTCAAGCCTGCCCACAAGCAGCTGCGCCTCACCCAGTGTTCCCCAGGGACTAGCACAATGCCCGGCATGGAGCCCGGGCTAATCAATGCTTGGTGAATACGTCCCACTGACTCCCCAGTATTCTCCAATTCAAAACCAGCACCTGAGGTCTGGCAGAGACCAGAGCTCCAAAGATAACTTCTGAACGCAGCGAACCCCATGGAGCCTGGGTCAGCCTTACCTTCGCATCAGTGTTAATGTATTTATTGAATCTCTTGAATGCATCAACATTGAACTTCATCAGCTCCCCCAGGAGATCAAAGTAACTCTGGAGCACATCCCTTGACTTGCACTCACTGTCCACAATGCAGTACAGGATGTGCTGGGGGTGGGAGAGGACACGGTGAAGACAGGAAGGTGGCTGAGCCCTGGGGCCACAGGCACACATGGATGCTGCCCCAGGGCTGTGCTCATCTAAGCACCCACTGCCTGCCTCCCACCAGGGCCTGGCATGTAGCTCAGACCACATGGCATTTGCTTCAAGCATCAGGTTGATGGAACCCACTCCCCAATCTAGAGTCTCATCTGAGGATGCTGGTGGCTCCAGGGGCAGTCAGGCCTGACACACCTCACTAGGAGGTGGCGACAGACTTGGGTATGTAGTCACGACCTCTTTGCTTGCCCAGGGCTCAGAGCTAAAGCCTCTGACCTGCTCTGACCAGGCTGGCCAGGGCTTTCCAGCTAGCAGGCAAGGGGAGCTGTCTCCAGATGAAACATGGTCACTGCACCGAGGCCACTCAAGTAAATGAAGCACAGGGTAAAAAGGCACCAGACACATTCTGACCCCATGGTCTTTGTTTATAATAAAAAGTTTACACTAAAACCAATGAATTTTTATCAAGAGCATAAAGCCAACTTAATTCCTTGATAAAGTTTTCTGTGACAGTTAAATTGTTTTCCATTTTCATTTTTCTGGAATTATTTGGATCAATTCTTTCCCTTATGGATTTTACAATTCATGGGTCAGTTTGTTCCTTTTAAAAAACCAATTATAACTTCGGCCATTTTGCCTCCCTCCTCCCGCACTTTGTAAACTTGGCTTTGTCTGAAGGCCATTTTTCAATAAAGGGAAACTAACTTACACAGCAAAATGCCCTCAGGGTCAAAAGGCCTTGCTGGGTAACTCTACAGACTCCAAATTTCCTCCACAGCCACCCACCCCCAGATCCCTCAATCCCCTGTTAAACACCCGTGGGGAAGCCACAGTTGGAAACTGAGGGGACATGCTAGGGCCACCTGCACTGCCATTATAAATTACAGAGATTCCGCCTGCTCCCGAGAGGCTGCCCAGGTCTCGGGACAGGAAAGCAGTGCATCGGATTCACGGGAGGACAGGACACCCACACCCCAGCTCCTCCGGGCCGTTACCTCCAGAAGGCCTCGCTTCAGCAGGAACATCTGGTCTGCATAGGAGGTGGTCCCTCGGAGGAAACTCTCCACAGCCCGGGCTTGCCAAAACCTGCGACCCAAATGTTGACCCCTGGCCTAGGTAGCTAA
The DNA here is from genome assembly GCA_032199065.1 of Smutsia gigantea. NCBI lineage: Eukaryota > Metazoa > Chordata > Mammalia > Pholidota > Manidae > Smutsia > Smutsia gigantea. The sequence continues at coordinate 202,666 of JAVSCE010019495.1, forward strand.
GGCTGCCCTCTTCTAGCCCATGTTCCACTCACCAAGGGGCTGGGAGATGTCTGCTGTCCTTTTATTCAACTGATGTGAGGTACTGAGTATCTACCAGGCATTAGGCCTAATACTGGCACTGGGGACCCAGGAAGAATCCCCATCCTCATGGAGCTGACAGTCAGAGGGGAATGACCCTCTGGTTCTGTCTGAAAGGAGCTGTCTTGGAGAAGGTGGCATCTAGGATCAAAGGATGGCCCCATGTCACATATGAAAACACACTCTCAGCTTTGCCCCGTCAAAAAAACAGGACATGGAAGAGGCGGGCCAGTAGTATGGATGGGAGCCTAATGGACACATGTGGATGGGCACAGAGCTCCCTTCTGATGGGCTGTGCTAGAGAAGGGGGCTGGTGCTGATGGAGCAGCCCGAGCGCAGAGCTGGGACCTGTGGCAGGGCATCTGGGCGAGGCAGGCTGGGTTTGGCGGGGCACATATGGCACAAAGCCTAGACCGCTCACACTCCAGCCCTGACGGAACACCTCCCTCACCGGCCACTCCTGTTCACAGCCTTTAAGACTCATCTTAGAGAGTCTGACGGACAGGAGAAGCCCTCCCTGTGCACGCGCAGCCCCCACCCCTAGCTGGGGAAGGGGCCTTCTCTGCTCCCACAGCTCCTGGGGCAGGTCCTGGCTCTGATCCTTTGCACACCGAATTGAAACAGGTATCTCTTCACGCTTTTCCCACAGCCCAGAGAACTCCATGTGGGCGGGGGCTGTACCGATCTGTCTTATACCCGTCTAGTACCAGCGCAGAGGCAGAGGAAGTGCTTGGTGAATGTCTGGTCATTCTTGAAATACTCTGCCGGCATGCAGAAGCTAATACACACTCACGGAGTCAACACAAGGCAAGACAGCAGTCTGAAACCCCCTCTTCCCCACAGTAATCACATGTCCAGTATGGAAGTGGTGAATAAAGAAGGTATTTCTACCCACTGGAGAAACACTGGTTCCTGGGCCCCTCAGGAGTGCCACGTGCCTGTCCCCAAACCTACCTGAACGATGATTCGGCTGGCTCCTTCTTCATGACCTGCAGCAGGCGAGTTAATAAGCCCCTCTTTCCATCACACACCAAACTCCTGAAATAAGAGAGACAGGGACAATGGTGGCAGCTCTGAGAGGCTGACAGGAACCAAGTTCCACTTGGCTGAAGACTATTGTCTTGGGGCTCTGGGGCTGGGTCTCTCTGCTGGCTCACGTGGGTGGCAAAACATGGAGATGTTCCAAGGCTGCAGGATGTCCCCCTGTCTGCCTGGGTCAGAGCACCCCAAGGACACCTACAGTCTTAGACCTGAATAGCCAAGCACACATATCTCAGGCCAGCTTTCCCTTCCTAGGCCCACTGGCAAGCACTCAGAGGCCACAGACACACCCAAAGTCGGACAGGGCTCAGAACTGCTGGCAGGAGGGATGTTTACACAAAAGTGGGTTTGAAATGCCACGCCAGAGTCTCCCAGATGGGGCAAAGTTTGTGCCAACAGGTTGAGGAATGGAATACCCTGGCACCCAGGCTCAGCTCCAGCTGCTCTTGGACAAGTACCTATGCCCCTGGTCTCGGAAGCAAAGACAGTAGATGAGGAAATGACTCAGACTACATCATGGGGCAGAGAGGGCCAAGGACAGCAGGGTTTCTGGGCTCTTAAATTCCCTCTTCAAACAGAGCAGCTCTACTTGTATCTGCTGCAGGCATTGGGGCAGGACTGTGAATGATTTCATTTGAACCAAGAGTTCTGCCTTTAAAAAAAAAGGCTGGGGAATTATGGCTCCTGTTGCTGCATATACTCCTCCCTGCCCTGGCCCCAGTGAGCCTATGACCTCCCTGCCTTGCTCCAGAGGGTGCGGTAAGCATAGTCCAGCTAATGGGCCTCCGCGGAAGGCAAGAAAGCCCTGAGTCGGTAAAGGTGAGTGAGCGGGGAAGGGGCAGAGCACAAAGGACCCATCGGCGCCCCTGCTCCCCATCTGTACTGTGGAGGAGATGATGGCACTTCCCTGCCAGGGCCAGTGGGGGCTCCACTGAGATGATGCAGGTGGCGCGAGGACAGTGTCTGGCACCCAGGAGCCCTCAGGACACTGTAGCTACACATGAGTGAGAATAGACAAGTGTGCACATGGGCAGGCACGCAGGCAGCCGGGGTGGGCTGCGGGCCAAAAGTGCACCCCACCCACGCTCACCTGTCAGTGTTAAGGACAGCTTCTACCTCGGGGATGTTGGCTTTGAGAGAGATGGCACTGAGTTCGTTCAGTTCCTGGTTGTTTAGCAGCAGATACTTGTTCCTGAAACAAAGGTTTGGAGGGGGCAAAGGACAGGAACTGGGGCTGCTAGCTCGGCACTGGGCTGGTCCCCCTCCCTCTTCCTGTAGAGAGAATCGGGGAGCACCCCAGACACTCACCCCTGTGGGAGGGCACGTGGGCTCTCAGGCTGTGGGAGTCCCCTGGCCCCACGGCCCCTTCTACCCGCTGGACCTTTCACCTAAATCTTAATGTTTGGCTTCTCTTGGGGGAAAAGCACAGAAGCTATGTAACAGTGGGTCCAGTTTCCTGCACACCAACAGCTCACAAGAGCAACAGCTGCCTGTGGGTTCCAACTTGCCAAGGTCTCCACTACAACAGTCTCCCCAGTGCCAAGGTCAAGGGTCAGCTGCCATTCACCCCACTCCTGCACTGTTTTCCTTACAGTGGAATCATTCTCCTGGACAGTGTCCACTGAAGGTTGAAAAGTAAAAAGTTAGAGTGAAGAATGTGTTTGAAGAAAAATGGGAGAGAGCACATCTCCTTCTGCAGGTGAAGAATATTACTTCTGTTCAATAAGCAAACATTCAGCCCACTGCACCCTCTGAGGTTCCTGCTGGCTTCTGTGAAGAGCTAAGCTGTCCACTCCTGGTTCAGACGGACAGAAGGCTGAAAAAGGTATTGACTCTGAGGGGGGTAAGGGGCCAACAACGTCTGCACTCACTCCCTAGGGAGGCCGTGAGGGTGAAGGGAAAGCTCGGCCCAGTGCTTGGCCCAAAAAAGAAGGGCCGTGCAAACAGCCCATGGAAGTGCAGCCCCAGTGTGACCGAGGTGACGGGGGTTCTCAGCTCCCGGGTCCTCCTGAGCTGAGGTCAGCGGTGGGACGGAGAGAGGAGAAAGGAGGTGCGACAATCCTCCTTCCAGGAACAGTTCTTACTTACTCGTGGTGGTCGCTGAAACTCTGAAGAAGCCTCAAAAACTGTATCTTTAAGGTGATGTCCTAAAATACACATGCATCCTTGATGTTAAAACCACAGTCACAATGTTTAAAAAAACAAAACAAAACACTGCTGAGAGACTGCATGCTTCGCTCTGCCCCCCGGGCCCCCTGTCCTCATGCACAATGAATACTTTCCTTTAGTCAGAAAACCCTTTGTTGGCTTCCACATCTGGCCAAGAGCAGATTAAGCTAATGTGGACCCTTCTGGCTACAAACAACCCAACATACTGGATAAAAAATAACTGAAATTGTTTTAAATGTGAGCCTAAGTTCGTAAGAAAGGAAAATCCACAGGAATCAGAAAGGAGAAAGGACGGAGTTCAGAGCAGCAGGCATAGGAGCTGCTGGTCAGCCACTCCAGGCGCAGCGAAGTGGCAATGAGACTCATTCATGCCAGGTCTTAGGTTTTAATATCCAGCAGGGACCAGAAAGAAGCTTGGGCCCGTGTAAAGCCTGGGGACCATATATATTTGGTGAAAGAAAAGGTTAGAAAAACCCCACCTACCAGCCAAGGGAGCTGGCAAAGCAGGCTGTCTGCCAGGGTGCAGCTGGTGGTGGAGGGTGGCCCCCAGGGGGAGGAGCACCCTGGGCTCACACCACCAGAGGGGCAGGGCCAAGACACTCAACATGAAACTTTCCTGGGGACACTGTACCCTCTGAAGCACCTGCCAGACAAAAGCAGTGCTCTGCAGAAGTACTTCCAGGGACAAGGCTGCATGACATTACAGAACACAGGGCAACAGTCCACCCTGAGCTGAGTCTTAAGATTCACACACAACTATTAGTACCCCCATGTGCAATCCAAAGAGACCATACAAAAATGTTACAAATAGACATAAAATGCAACAGAAGAAAACATTAACATAAAGAATAAAGACAAGCAGGTTTTGACCAAGAGCCAGACCATGTCTAGAACTACAGAATGTACTCATCATTTGAAATTAAAAACTCAAATGTATGTGCTGAAAGGCAAATCTGACAAGGCCAAAGAGAAAAATGGTAACCTGGAAGAGTCTGACACTGAGGGAAGTCCCCAGAACACAGTGCAGAGACCAGAAAGGAGCCATGGCACTGGGCACTGATGGCTGTGTGGCTCTTCAAGTTCCCAGGGCACTTTTCCTCTCATGCTGGTGGCCCAAGGGGCCAGCATGCAAGGGAGTGTGATCTCCGCTTTGCAAGAAAGAGAGGAGGCTTAGCGATTCAGTGACTCATTCAAGCTCTTCCAATAAGCCAAGCAGCACACAGGCCTCTGAACTCTCAGTTCAGTGTTGTCTGGGGCACCGCTGAGAAAAGCCAGGTAGAGAGGTGAGCCCTTGACCCCTCAAAAAAAAAAAAAAAAAAGAAAGCAACCTAAAGCTCTTTTTGGATGCAGACCACTGGCATTACGTGGTCCTAGCAGACAAAACTACTATCAGTGGAGGTAAGTTACAATGACGTGGAGTACAGAATGAGGAAAAAACTGCTGCTAGATAATGGAGAGCAGCTCTGGCTGGAGGGGTGCAAGAAGCAGATGACTGAAGGGCCTCAAAAGGGATTTCTGTCTAGGTAGATGGGTGGGGTCAGATCCTTCCCCAAGGTAGCTTCCAAATATGGGATTATATAGGCTCTGACTTCCCGTTTCTGCTGTACTCTTGAAGAATGAGGTTTCAAAGGGTCAACAAGCAGATCTAGGAACCTTTACTTGTCGGGGTCCCTACTCACCGGGCTGCAGTCACAGTTCTGGTTGTGACCATGGAGGACAAGGGCAGATGCTGAATGCTTCCTCCAAATCAGCTTGTCAAACAAATTATTGAGCCCTGGGATCAGCTTGAACTCTGCAATCATTCTGTGAACCTGGGCGGGGTAGGAAGGCAAAAGCATTAAGACAAAAGTGCTGCGAAGCTCTATCAGAGCCTTGCACTCAGCACAATCCAGTACAGTAATTTCAGGGTGAAGAAAGCACCTGTTTGTAGGTGCTGCTGGGGTTTAAAGAAAACAGCCACACTTACTCTACCCCTCACCACCATTCCCACTGCACACAGATGTGATTCTGGGCTCTTGCATCAATCCTCACGACGGTCCCCGGGGTCATACCTTACAGCAGGTCCTCTTTAAGAATGTTGGCTGTGGATTCAGATTGCCCTAGGTTTGACTCTCAGCCCCACCACACACGAACTTTGTGACCTTAAACAAATTCCTGAACCTTTCTAGTTTGTTTTCACCTCATATTAAAATAAAAATATTCCTCATGCTTCACAGGAGAAATTTCAACTTGAGGCAAGATAAAAATACAAAAACTGAAACTCTAAAGATCCTAGAAAAACCTATGTAAAGATTTTTTAAAATTGATCAAAGAATGCAAAAGACTTTCTAAAGTATTACATGAAACCAAGAAACCAAAAGAGAAGATGGTTGAATTCACCATATAAAGAAACCTTTTAAAACTCACTGGCAAACTCAAAATAAGCAAAGCCACCGACAGAAATGACAAATGCAGAACACAGTGGCAATCTCACATCATAGGTGAAAGGCTAATTTGCTCTGTAAGGAACCCTACAAAGCTCTTAAACAAAAAGACCAACTTTACAGAAAAAAATGGGCAAAGGATATAGACAGGAAAATGTAAAAGGTTCTTCAATGTGGAAAGCACTTGTCCTCACTTATAATATTAAGATAAATTCAATTCACAGCCAATTTTTCACTTTTTTAGGTTGGCAAAGAAGATAAAGAAAGTTCCATAATGGTGTGTTGGTGAGCTGGGCCACAGGCACACCTGTATGCTGCCGCCACGAGGGCACGGCCACACTGGTACTGCCTGTGGGAGGGCGACAGTTTGGCAATCTCTCTACAAATGGCACATACATATTTATTCCCTTTGACCGGCAATTCTACTTTAAGATCTCATTCTCAGCTCCATATAAATACTAAATGACATATGAACAAAGTTCCTCACGGCAGCACTTGTAATACCAAAAGAAAAAAAAAAGATGTAATCTATACTACCGGCAATGGGGATAAGCTGCATAAACTATAGTATATCCACCCAGTGGGCTATAAGGCACCAGGAAAAAAAGAATCCAGGTCTTTTACATGTAGTAAAGTGCATATTCACCAAGATGCAATATTAAGAAAGCAAGTGTGTACATGCTACATTTCTATGTTAAAAACAGAAAAAAACAAGAGAGGAGTATATTTGCTTTTATAGCATAAAATATCTCTAGGATACATTAATAACTGTAAAACTAGATGCTTCAAGGAAGAACCAGAATGTTCAGGATCAGAGAAGAAAAAGGCTTCATTCATACTTATGTATACCTTTTAATATAGAAAGAACTATGTGAATTATTTATCTATTAAACATTATTTTACATAACAAAACAAAGCTACCTTTCCCAGGACCTCTGTAAGGATAAAGTCCAAGCGCGTGTGCTCAGTCCTGAGCGCAGCAGTGCCGACTCCCACTTGACAAGAGAAAAGGAAGTCCAGCGGGACCGACCTGGGCAGGGCAATGGCGAGAAGGTCGCCCTAACGCAGGCGTTCTGATCTGAAAGCCTGTCCCTTTCCAGAGCGCTGCAGGTGTGCATTCGCCTCAGGAGACCAGACCTTGACAAAGCTGTGACTCTGGGCAGTGCTCTTAGGGCCCAAGTCCCTTGATGGGAAATGAGGGGCAGTGAAGCTGTTGAAAGGACTCAATGAGGTGGTGTGAGGGGAAGCTTAGGGCCTGACTTACAGGAAGGGTGGGGAAAAAGTGACTTCTGTATTATATCAGCACCAGAAGGATGGGACATAATGACATCTGGGGAGTGTTTCCAGTCTAGTGATACCAATTTAGCCAAGACTGGTCAAAGAACATGGCCTAAATGCACAATACTAAGACGGCTCCAAGGAGGAGCCTTCCATGACGCCTGGCCAGGGAAAGCCTTCCCCTTGCTCTCCCAGTCTAGGCGGGTCTGTGCATTCCTGTCCCCAGGGTCTGGCAGCCCGGAGGAATGCCATAAATGCTGACCGTGCAAATGAGAATATGCCAGCACAAGCCTGGTTCTTAGACAGTCGGTGGTTCCTTCCAAGGAAGCAGCAGCTGTAATCACACTGTTCAAAGACCACAATGATTCGTGGAGACTTAGTGACAGGAAGGCTCAGAGAGCAGGGAACTGTTGGGGGTGGAGGGAGAGAAAGAAGAGTCAGGCAGCAGTTTAAATCCTGGCTCTACTGGGGCCTGCAGACTGAGAACGCAGCCTTTAGGTACCTCGGTTTTCTCAAGCATCAAGTAAGGGGAGAGGGTGGTCACCCCCTGATGTGTGTAACTTACCAAATACCCGAAAACTCAAACATGAGTAACTGCGGAAGTGCCTCAAAAAATGTGAAAGGATTCAATACATGTAAGACATCATGATGATTCTTTTTTATAACAAATGTACTCCGTATTGAAGGGAGGAAGCCCAGTGCTTGTGGGCGTTAGGGTGGGATCTCATCCAGTGTCCTGGTTTCAAATACCAACCATATGCTGATGATCTCCAAAGTCATACCTCCAGCCCCGACCTCTCCCGTACGGCCAGGAGCATCCTGACAGACACCTTGAACCTAACCATGTTCACACTGAACTTACCTTCCTCCCTAGGTCTGTCTCTCCACTCCTTACCCACCAGTCTTAACCATCTCAATAAATGGCAAATCCACCCTCCCACCTGCTTAGGCCAAAAACCTTGGAGAGTTAAGAATAACTAAGGATACCCTAACTCCTCTTTCTCATATCAACACCCAATATATCTGCAAATCCTACCTGTTCTTCCTTCAAAATCTATCCAGCATGCCTGCACTTCTCACCATTCCTACCTCCAACTTGCTGGTCCTAGCTACTATCATCTCTCACGCAGCAGCCGGAGGGATGACTTACCATTTCACTCAGAGTAAACACCAAAGTCCTGAAAATGGCCCATGAAAGCCCAATGCAGTGTGGCACCTGCAGTCCTCCTCTCCTTGCTGCTTATTCCAGCACACCCCAGCCCTGACTTCTCACTGTTCCACCAACCCACCCAGCACACTCCCACCCCAGGGGCCTGCTGCCTCTACCTGGCAGGCTGCCTCAGGGATCACCATGCCTGGCTCCTTGCTTTCTTCAGGACACTGCCATGCCAAATGTCATCTTTTCAGTGAGTCTCTTCTCTGGCCACCCAATCTAAAACCGCTCTCAGTTGTAAAATGGGGATGACTATACCAATCTCACATAAAGCGAATGTCATAGTCCAGTGTCTGACTCAAAAAGGTGCCAAAGGACTGCTGAGCTCCCAGCCCCCATCTAATTCACCCCATGCCTAGTTTCCTCCCTCAGAGAATGACGTCCTAGCACCATCCACCTCCTTCCCCTCCACCTCGAAGAGGAATGCTGCGTACTGCCAGAGCTCTCTTTTCCCTTGCAGGGTACCGGCTCTTGCTCCGCCCTCCAGGAGCCGCTTCAAGGCTCCAGGAGCTCCGCACATCTAGGGGCCCTGGCAGTCGCCTTCTTTTCACTGCCTGACAGCTCTGGGTGCTGGCCCACCACCCTGAGCCCCCACAGATTGGCAACACGTCCAGGGCAGTCATCCTGCCACACACTGACCCTTTATTCTTCACATTACCAAGGCCAGGCAACATGGCTGAGCCATCTACTCCTGTCCTGGGGACCACTGCTCTGCCTGGAAATAGTGCCTGTAGCAAGGTACAGCAGGAAGACTATGAGCTCTGGAATCAGACTGGCTTCCTGGTGTATAAAACAGGGATAAGGAGAACCACACCTACACTTTACTGGGTTAGGAAGGGCCACTCTGAGAGGTGACTCACAGAGCTCTGTGCCCATCACAGCGCCCAGGGAGCATCTGCTCCTGCCTCCGGCTGTTCTGAGAGTGAGGGCGGGCCCACCTGGTTTCGCTGGCGCCCCATCAGCAGCACGCAGAGGACATAGAGTACTTCCAGTTTATACATGATCTCATGCATGATCTTCATTGACTGAGGCAGCTGGGTCCTAGCTGAAGTGTGAGGCAGGCCATTCTCCTCAGAAGCGCCTGGAGGAGGGAACACAATGGAGGCTGAGACAGCCACCGGAGGAAACGGTTAAGTCGCTGCTTGTGTGGAGACATGTTTCTGCTCCTCAAACCTGCTCTGAACAGACATGACATAACAGAGCCATTCGAGTGGGCCCTGAACCTTGACAGAGACTTTGAAAGCCACAAAACTCCCTCCAGGGCCCCAGAGGCCAGGCAGGCTTAGAAACTTAGAAGAATCGACTTTGCACATTGAAAGAAAAAAAGAACTATGTATAGTGATGGATGTTAACCACTGCAGTGATCACTTTGCAGTATATACAAATATTGAATCATAATGTACCGCTGAAATGAATACACTGTTGCATGTTAATCATTCCTCAGTAAAAAAAAAAAAAAAGAAAAAAACTAGACTCTGCAGTTCCATTCTATCTCATTAACATAATACTCTGACACAGCCAGGGCAGTAACGTGATTCAGCCCTTCCCCACAAATTCCTTCCTCCTGTCAGCCGCCTCCCTCCCCTCCAAGTGCCCAGATATCTAGTGGCAAGCTGTGTCAAACTCTCTGAGTCCTGGTCCCTCTGCCTGGATTCCATGAGGAGGCACTGCTGAATGTCTGAGGGAGACCCTTTCTGAAGACTTCCCCGTTTTGCAAAGAACCACCTAATGTTTTGTAGGGTTCAACTTTCTAAAGCAGACTGGGCGTCCCAAATGCTGTTGGTGATATGGGTGAACCTGTTATCTACTAGCATATTTTTACTCCCCCCAGTTCACTAGTAACAGCAGCAGCAGCTAAACAGTGTTTATGGGACATTTAAATGTGCCAGACATTACGTTCTGGGCTTTAGGCAAACCATCTCATTTACTCTATGACCCAGCTAGCCAAACAAAGTCTCAAGCAGCCACCCAGGCCACAGTGGCCGCGCATTCTAGGGAAGGGGGCGGAGCCAAGTGATAAAGACTGGGGGTTCCGGAATTACAATTTGCTGGCTGGATGACAGTGGACACGTCACCTCCTCACAGCCCTTGGCCTGCTCTGTGAAAAGGGAGTGGCGGGAGCGCTCCAGCGGATGGCCAGGATCATGGTGTGCACTGAGGGAGAACACAAGTCCAAGTGACTCCCGGGAAGCCTCACTCTTAGATCCTTATTGTTTTAGAAGAGCACTGGTCAGAGTCAAGAGACCTTAGGAGTTACTGCCCCTCAGCTGTCCTCATCTTTAAGGTAAAAAGATGAATGAGTTAAGTTCTAAGATCTTTCAAGCCCTACATGGCTTTCAGAACAGTGCTTATCAAATATATTTGGGTAATTCTGCATGGTGACATCAAGACATTACAACCTACCTTGCTCCACCCAACAGATTTGGAACTACTTTTTCCCAGCCATGCTATGTCACTAATATAAAATCACAACCTTGGCAGAAGAGCAGCTGCTGAATGAAGTATGACAGAGAGGCAACGTGGCATGGCTATTAAGAGCAGAGACCAGGGAGCCAGCCTGCTGGACCTGAAGCCCAGCTCTACCCTTTACTAATAGGGTAACCTTGGGTAAATCTGTTGATGTCACTATGCTTCAGTATCCACCCTCATCTGTAAAATATAGATAATAGCAATTGTACCTCTTACCAGTGTTGCAAAGATTCAAGGATTTAATACAATGAAAGTGCTTAAAACAATGCCTGGGACATGTAAGCAACATGTTAAGTTCGTTAAATAGAAGTAAAGAACTAATTGAGCTTTTTGGCTAATGCTTGCTTGCTACGTGTTTTCTTCTTTTTTAATCTGCAAGCTCTTAATGGCAACTAAGGTGGCAGTGGGCAAGGACTTTAGTGTACTACAGAAAATCTGAGAAAATTCTATCTCAAGAAAAATCTATTTGCCTGCACATTGAGAAAAACTGTAATGACAGGCATACCTCAGAGATACCAGGTCTAGACCACCGCCATAAAATGAATGCTGCAAAAAGGTGTCAAATGAAAATTTTGGTTTTCCAGTACATGTAAATGTTTACACTATACTCTAGTCTAAAGTATGCAACAGCATTTTGCCTAAAAAAAAAACCCATGTACATACCTTAATTAAAAAATACTTTACTGCTAAAAAATAATAACCATCATCTGAGCTTTCGGTGAGTAGTAATCTTATTTTGCTGGTGGAGGGTCTTGCCTCAGTGTGGATGGCTGCTGACTGATTGGGATGGTGGTTGACGAAAGCTGGGGTGGCTGTGACAGTTTCTTAAAATAAAACAATAATGAAGTGTGCTGCATTGATGGACTCTTCCTTTCATGAACAATTTCTCTGTAGCATGTGATGCTGTTTGACAATATTTTATTCACAGAATTTCTTTCAAAACTGGAATTAATCCTCTCAAACCCTGTCACTACTTTATCAACTAAGTTTATGTAATATTCTAATTTGTCGTCACTTCAACAATCTTCACAGCATCTTAACCAGGAGTAATTTGATCTCAAGAAATCACTGTCTTTGCTCATCTGCAGGCGACTCCTCCTCCTTCCAAGTACTATCACGAGATGGTGCAACTCAGTCACATCTTCAGGCTCCACTTCTAATGCTAGTTATCTTGCTATTTCTGCCATCTCGGCAGTTACTTCCTCCACTGAAGTCTTGAAGGTTGAAATCAACTTCTTCCAAACTCCTGTCAATGTTGATATTTTGACCTCCTCCCATAAATCACAAACGTTCTTAATGGCATCTAGAATTTTGAATACTTTCCAGGAGGCTTTCAATTTACTCTGCCCAGATCCATCAGAGGAATCACCATGGCAGCTATAACCTTACAATGTATTTCTTAAAATAATGAGACTGAAAGTCAAAATCACTCTGTGATCTATGGGCTGCAGAATGGACGCTGTGTTAGCAGGCATGAGAACATCATTAGTCTCACTGTACATCCCCATCAGAGCTCAGGGGTGACCCGGCGCTTTGTCAGTGGGTACTAACATTCTGAAAGGAATCTTTTTTTCTGAGTGGTAGGCCTCAACAGTGGGCTTAAATTTTTCAGTAAACCATGTTGTAAACATATCTGTCACCCAGGCTTTGTTGTTCTATTTACAGAGTACAGGCAGAGTAGATTTAGCGTAATTCTTAAGGGCCCTAGAATTTTTGGAATGGTAAGTGAACACTGGCTTCAACTTAAAGTTACCACTTGCCATTAGCCCCCAACAGGAAAGCCAGCCTGTCCTTTGAAGATCTGAAGCCAGGCATTAACACAATGCTCTCAAGGTTCATTCAGGTTGGAGCATGTATCAGTACAGCTGGCCCTTGAAAAACACAGGTTTGAGCTGCTCAGCTCCAGGTATGTGAATTTTTTTCCAGAAATAATTTTTTAAAATTCTGAAGATCTGTGATGGTTTGAAAAAAAACTTCTTTAGGTTTATTTTAATAATACAGTATATAATATGTATTATACAAAATATGTGTTAATTTATGCTTATGTTATCAGTAAGGCTTTAGGTCAACAGTAGGGCTAATAGTAGTTTTTTGGGGAGCCCAAAGCTATACGCAGATTTTTGAGTGGGAGTTGGTGCCCCTAACCTTCCTGCATTGTTCAAAAGTCACGTCTATTTCATTTTTTAAGTTGTTGAATACTATCCTATTGTTTGAATATACCACATTGTTAACATCAGTTGGACATTTGGGTCATTTCCATATTTTGGCTATTAAAATCTGCTGCTGCAAAAGCTCAATATACGAACTTTTATGTGAACATGTTTTCATTTCTCTTGGGTTATATACCTAAGAGTGGAATTTCTGGGTCATATGGTAACTTTATGTAACTCTGTGAAAACTGCTTTACATGCCCACCAACAGGGAATGAGGGTTCTGATTCTCCACATCTTTTCCAGTATGTTATTATTTGTCTTTTCAATGATAAACATCCTGGCAGGTGTGAAGTGATATCTGATTGTGGTTTGTATATGCACCTCCCTGATGGCTAATAATACTGAGCACAGCATGTTTTCACATGTCTGTTGGCTATTTGTATATTTTCTTTGAAGAAATGGCGATTCAGATCCTTGGCCCATAATTTGAAATGGGCTGTTTTATTATTGAGCTGCACTGTAGGAGTTCTTCATATATTCTAGATTCAAGTCCTTTATTAGATATATGCTTTGCAACAATGTTCTCCGATTCTATGGGTTGTGTTTTTACTTTCTTGATGATGTGTTTGAAGCACAAGTTGTAATTTTAATGAAGCCCAATTTATCTATTTTTAATTTGATAGCCTGTGCTTTAGGTATCAGCTAAGAAACCACTGCCAAATCTAAGGTTATGAAGACTTACCTCTATGTTTTCCTTTTTATATGTTAAAGTTTTACATTTAAAGTGTTTGATCCTTTTGGGTTCATTTTTACATGTGATGTGGGGTGGGGGTTGAACTTTGCTCTTTTGCATGTGGGTATCTAATGGTTCCAGCTGCACATAGTTAGATATCTTTTAAAAATCCACTATGAACAGCCAAACCAATCCTGAGAAGGAAGAGTAAAGCAGGGGGGATGTCGCTTCCCAACTTCAAGCTCTACTACAAAGCCACAGTAATCAAGACAGTTAGGTACTGGCACAAGAACAGACCCACAGACCAGTGGAACAGAACAGAGAGTTCAGATATTAACCCAAACATATATGGTCAATTAATATACGATAAAGGAGCCATGGATATACAATGGGGAAATGACAGCCTCTTCAACAGCTGGTGTTGGCAAAACTGGATAGCTACATATAAGAGAATGAAACTGGATCATTGTCTAACCCTATACACAAAACTAAATTCGAAATGGATTGAAGACCTGAAGGTAAGTCACGAAATCGTAAAACTCTTAGAAAAAAATATAGGCAAAAATCTCTTGGACATAAACATGAACAACTTCTTCATGAACATATCTCCCCCGGTAAGGGAAACAAAAGCAAAAATGAACAAATGGGACTATATCAAGCTGAAAAGCTTCTGTACAGTAAAGGACACCATCAGTAAAACAAAAAGACATCCTACAGTATGGGAAAATATATACATAAATGACATATCCAATAAGGGGTTAACATCCAAAATATATAAAGAGCTCATGCACTTCAACAAACAAAAAGCAAATAAGCCAATTAAAAAATGGGCAGAGGATCTGAACAGACTTCTCCAAAGAAGAAATTCAGTTGGCCAACAGGCACATGAAAAGATGCTCCACATCACTAATCATCAGAGAAATGCAGATTAAAACCACAATGAGATATTACCTCACACCAGTAAAGATGGCCAACATCCAAAAGACACACAACAACAAATGTTGGCGAGGATGTGGAGAAAGGGGGACCCTCCTACACTGTTGGTGGGAATGTAAATTAGTTCAACCATTGTGGAAAGCAGTATGGAGGTTCCTCAAAAAACTCAAAACAGAAATACCATTTGACCCAGGAATTACACTTGTAGGAATTTACCCTAAGAATGCAGCAGTGCAGTTTGAAAAAGACATATGCACCCCTATGTTTATCGCAGCACTATTTACAATGGCCAAGAAATGGAAGCAACCTAAGTGTCCATGAGTAGATGAATGGATAAAGATGTGGTACATATACACAATGGAATATTATTCAGCCATAAGAAGAAAACAAATCCTACCATTTGCAACAACATGGATGGACCTAGATGGTATTATGCTCAGTGAAATAAGTCAGGTGGAGAAAGACAAGTATTAAATGATTTCACTCATCTGTGGAGTATAAGAACAAAGAAAAAACTGAAGGAACAAAACAGTAGCAGACTCACAGAACCCAAGAATGGACTAACAGTTACCAAAGGGAAAGGGACTGGGGAGGATGGGTGGGAAGGGAGGGTTAAGGGGGAAAAAGGGGCATTACCATTAGCACACATAATGTTGTGGTGGGGGGGAAATGGAAAAGGCAGTATAACACAGAGAAGATAAGTAGTGATTCTATAGCATCTTACTATGCTGAAGGACAGTGACTGTATTGGGGTATGTGGGGGGGAGTTGATAATGGGGGGAGTCTAGGAACCATTATTTTGCTCATGTAATTGTAGATTAATGATAACAAAAAAAAAGAAATCAAATATGACAATCTGCTTTTTTAATGAACTGTTTAATCCATTATTTAATATTACTAACAAAGTTGAATTACTTTTTGTTTCCTACATATCTCATGGGTTTTTCTATTCTATTTCTCCTTTAACATTTTATTATGTGAATATATTCTAATATAACACTGTAATTCCTTTAACGACTTTCTCACTATATTTTTTAAGTTATCTTCTTAGTTACTATAGGGCTTGGCATACAAATCTTAACTTGACAGAATCTTTTTCCAGGTTTATACTAGCTTAATTCCAGAGCACCTACATTCCTCAAATTCCTCTTGACCCTTTTTCTGCATAAAATACTATCGTTATGCATCTACATGTGTGAAAACAGTTGTTCAAGGGTCATCTATAATTAAAAATGACTTTATGTTTTTAAAATTAGTTAAGAACACACACAACTCTACACAACTACTTTTTCAATTAGTGAAGAAGAAATATGCATTTATTCTATCTTTTATAATTACATAATTACCTTTACTGAAGTTCTTTGTTTTTTTGTGTGGATTTGAATTACCATCTGAGGTAACTTGTTTTCAGCATTAAGTCCTCTGGTATTTCTCGTAAGACAAATCTGTTACTAATTAATTCCCTAAGTTTTTGTTTATCGAGGAATGTCTTTATTTCACATTCATTTTTTAATTAATAGTTTATTTTGTTATCCTTAATCTACAATTACATGTGCAATATTATGGTGATTAAACGACCCCCTTCATCAGGTCCCCCCCACCAACCCCATTACTGTCATCAGTGTAGTGAGATGGTAGAGTCACTACTTGTCTTCTCTGAGTTGTACAGCATTTCCCGTGCCCCCCTAACATTACATCTCTAATCGTAATGCCCCCTTTTCCCCCTTGTCCCTTTCCCTTTGGTAACTATTAGTCCGTTCTTGGGTTCTGTGAGTCTGCTGCTGTTTTGTTCCTTCAGTTTTTTTCTTAGTTCTTATAATCCACATGTGAGTGAAATCATTTGGTACTTGTCTTTTTTGGCTTGGCTTATTTCACTGAGCATAATACCCTCTAGCTCCATCCATGTTGTTGCAAAAGGTAGGATTTATTTTCTTCTTATGGCTGTATAATATTCCACTGTGTATATGTACCACCTCTTCTTTATCCATTCATCTACTGATGGACACTTAGGTTGCTTCCATTTCTTGGCCATTGTAAATAGTGCTGCGATAAACATAGGGGTGCATATGTCTTTTTCAAACTGGGCTGCTGCATTCTTAGGGTAAATTCCTAAGAGTGGAATTCCTGGGTCAAATGGTATTTCTATTTTGAGTTTTTTGAGGAACCTTCATACTGCTTCCCACAATGCCTGAACTAATTTGCATTCCCACCAGCAGTGTAAGAGGGTTCCCTTTTCTCCACATCCTAGCCAACATTTGTTGTTTTTGTTTTAGATGTTGGTTATCCTCACTGGTATGAGGTGGTATCTCATTGTGGTTTTAATCTGCATTTCTCTGATGATTAGTGATGTGGACCATCTTTTCATGTGCCTGTTGGCCATCTGAATTTCTTCTTTAGAGACGTGTCTATTCATGTCCTCTGCCCATTTCTTAATTGGACTATTTGCTTTTTGTTTGTTGAGGTGCGTGAGTTCTTTATATATTTTGGATGTCAACCCCTTATCGGATACGTCATTTATGAATATATTCTCCCATACTGTAGGATGTCTTTTTGTTCTACTGATGGTGTCCTTTGCTGTACAGAAGCTTTTCAGCTTGATATAGTCCCACTTGTTCATTTTTGCTTTTGTTTCCCTTGCCCGGGGAGATATGTTCATGAAGAAGTTGCTCATGTTTATGTCCAAGAGATTTTTGCCTATGTTTTTTTCTAAGAGTTTTATGGTTTCATGACTTACATTCAGGTCTTTGATCCACCTTGAGTTTACCTTTGTGTATGGGGCTAGACAGTAGTCCAGTTTCATTCTCTTACATAGAGCTGTCCAGTTTTTCCAACACCAGCTGCTGAAGAGGCTGTCATCTCCCCATTGTATATCCAAGGCTCCTTTATCAAATATTAATTGACTGTACATGTTTGGGTTAATGTTTGGATTTTCTATTCTGTTCCACTGGTCTGTGGGTCTGTTTTTGTGCCAATACCAAATTGTCTTGATTACTGTGGCTTTGTAGTAGAGCTTGAAGTCAGGGAGTGTAATTCCCCCTGTTTTATTCCTCCTTCTCAGGATTGCTTTGGCTATTCGGGGTCTTTTGTGGTTCCATATAAATTTTAGAATTATTTGTTCCAGTTCATTGAAGAATGCTGTTGGTATTTTGATAAGGATTGCATTGAATCTGTAGATTGCTTTAGGTAGTATAGCCATTTTGACAATATTTATTTTTCCTAGCCAAGAGCATGGGATGAATTTCCATTTGTTTGTGTCCTCTTTCATTTCTCTTAGGAGTGTCTTGTAGTTTTCAGAGTACAGGTCTTTCACTTCCTTCATTAGGCTTATTTCTAGGTATTTTATTCTTTTTGATGCAATTGTGAATGGAATTGTTTTTCTGATTTCTCTTTCTGTTAGTTCATAATTAGTGTATAGGAAAGCAACAGATTTCTGTATCTTAATTTTGTATCCTGCAACTTTGCTGAATTCAGGTATTAGTTCTACTAGTTTTGGAGTGGAGTCTTTAGGGTTTTTTATGTACAGTATCATGTCATCTGCAAATTGTGACAATCTGCCTTTTTCTTTACCAATCTGGATGCCTTTTATGTCTTTGTTTTGTCTGATTGCCATGGCTAGGACCTCCAGTACTATGTTGAATAACAGTGGAGAGAGTGGGCATCGCTGTCTTGTTCCTGACATTAGATGAAAAGCTTTTAGCTTCTCGCTGTTAAGTATGATGTTAGCTGTGGGTTTGTCATATATGGCCTTTATGATGTTGAGGTACTTGCGGTCTATACCCATTTTGTTGAGAGTTTTTACCATAAATGGATGTTGAATTTTGTTGAATGCTTTTTCAGCATCTATGGAGATTATCATGTGGTTTTTGTCCTTCTTTTTGTCGATGTGGTGGATGATGTTGATTAATTTTCGAATGTTGTACCATCCTTACATCCCTGGGATGAATCCGACTTGATCATGATGGATGACCTTTTTGATGTATTTTTGAATTTGGTTTGCTAATATTTTGTTGAGTATTTTTGCATCTGTGTTCATCAGGGATATTGGTCTGTAGTTTCTTTTTTTGTGGTGTCTTTGCCTAGTTTTGGTATTAGAGTGATGTTGGTCTCATAGAATGAGTTTGGAAGTATTCCCTCCTATTTTTTGAAAAACTTTAAGGAGAATGGGTGTCATTTCTTCTCTATATATCTGGTAGATTTCAGAGGTGAATCCATCTGGTCCGGGGGTTTTGTTCTTGGGTAGTTTTTTGATTACCACTTCAATTTCGTTGCTGGTGATTGGTCTGTTTAGTTTTTCTGTTTCTTGCTTGGTCAGTCTTGGAAGGTTGTATTTTTCTAAGAACTTGTCCATTTCTTCTAGGTTTTCCAGCTTGTTAGCATATAGATTCTCATAATATTCTCTTATGATTCTTTGTATTTCTGTGGGATACATCGTGATTTTTCCTTTCTCATTTCTGATTCTGTTTATGTATGTAGATTCTGTTTTTCTCTTAATAAGTCTGGCTAGGGGTTTATCTATTTTGTTTATTTTTTCAAAGACCCAGCTCTTGGTTTCATTGATTTTTTCTATTGTTTTATTCTTCTCAATTTTATTTATTTCTTCTTTGATCTTTATTATGCCCCTCCTTCTGGTGACTTTGGGCCTCATTTGTTCTTCTTTTTCCAATTTCAGTAATTGTGTCTTTAGACTATTCATTTAGCAATGTTCTTCTTTCTTTAAATAGGCCTGGATTGCAATATAGTTTCCTCTTAGCACTGCCTTTGCTGCGTCCCACAGAAGTTGTGGCTTTGTGTTGTTGTTGTCTTTTGTCTCCATATACTCTTTGATTTCTGTTTTGATTTGGTCATTAACCCATTGATTAATTAGGAGAATGTTGTTAAGTCTCCATGTATTTGTGAGCCTTTTTGGTTTCTTTCTAAAATTTAATTCTAGTTTTATACCTTTATGATCTGAGAAGTTGGTTGGTAGAATTTCAATATTTTCGACATTACTGAGGTTCTTTCTGGCCTAGTATGTGGTCTATTCTGGAAAATGTTCCATGTGCACTTGAGAAGAATGTGTATCCTGTTGCTTTTGGGTGTAGAGTTCTGTAGATGTCTGTTAGGTCCATCTGTTCTAGTGTGTTGTTCAGTGCCTCTGTGTCTTTACTTATTTTCTGTCTGGTTGATCTGTCCTTTGGAGTGAGTGGTGTGTTAAAGTCACCTAAAATGAATGCATTGCTGTCTATTTCCTCCTTTAATTCTGTTAGTATTTGTTTCACATATGTCAGTGCTCCTGTGTTGGGTGCATATATATTTATCATGGTTATATCTTCTTTTTGGATTGACCCCTTTATCATTATGTAATGTCCTTCTTTACCTCTT